>NDGN011473590.1:0-22504 GCA_002564285.1 Tympanoctomys barrerae
CACATGTTGATCCCTAAACATCTAAAGAGACATAAGGGTGGTCAGTTTGACAGGCAGGCAGAGTCGCTCATGTCTGAGCTCACCAGTAAGCAAAGATCCCCAACAGCCAGACACAGGCAGAGCAAAACAGCAGGAACGCATTTTTGTAGATGGTCCCTGTCCTGCTTGGATCTGGCTAGGTGCATCTAATGTATTCGAGGCTCCTCCTTGTTTGAAAATAGAAACAGTCTCTCCCAGAGCAGTTAGAAGTCCTTTGTGGGCAGCTGGGTCGACTGTTTACTTCCCAGAGCAGAGCAGAGCACAGGCCAGCATAAGGAGCTGGAGATTCTTTTACCAAAGGAAAAACCATTCTGAACCTGCTGGCGTCAGGTTCATGGAGCCTGCAGGAAGGTTGACTGCCACAGGGCAGGAGGCCACACTGACAGCCTGTATGCACCGCTGCTGCAAGCAGGGAGCTGTGTGTGGACTTCCCCACACCGCTTCACAGCACATCCCTATCCTCTAAACTTGCTTCTTTACTGATCCCAAAGTGGTGGTACCTGCCTCCCACAGTGAGGTCTGGACCAGCAGTCTGCACACCTGGGAGTCCTAGACCCTGAGCTTCTGTCCACTCATTCTAGGATTTAACTCCAGAGTCCTGAGAAAATGGGGCAGAGCCCAGGGCCACACTCCCCCAAGCCCTTCTGTCCCACAGGCTTCTGAGATTGTTGGTTCTCTAGAAAGTAGCTTGGTGAGTAGTGGGTGGTATAGTCACGTGGGTGACAAGGTGATAGCTCAGCAGCAGCCACTTCCTTCCCTGTTCATACCAGGGACGTGCAGTAGTAACCAGAACACCCACCTGAACATCTTATTCCATTTTACCCTCTCTACCTTTCCTGTAGTCCGATGATTCTAGACTGTTCCTTGCAGCCTTGTGTGCCACCCCATGGAGGTGCCTCCCTCCCCCATGCAAACCCTCAGCAATGTACTTGAACCTGGGGTGTGCAGAGTGGCACCCCTGTCCTTGTGTCTGTGGTCTCGACCTGATGGCTCCAACTTCTGAAATCCTCCAAGGTCACTCAAGGATGCAGCACATTTCCCACGAAGAACTCGTTCTCATGACTTTATTAATGTTTTGAATTTTTGTCCAAGAATACAAACATAATCTGGATGTGGCAAGCTTTGTCTATTGAGAGAAAGAATGTGAGTTCCGGTTCCGTCTCAGACCTTTGTTAAACATTCATAGGCCCAGTTTCCCAGCCCCCTGGCTTCCCNCAGTTTATCAAAAATGCCCTTGTGAACAGTAGCTGCCACACATGCCCGAGTGTCTCCGTGACCTCACACAGCTATGGACGCATAGTGACACAGTGAGTGTTTCCTGTGCATGGGGAGCCTTCCGGGTCCCACCATTGTTGTTCAACTTTTGCCTGGAAAAAAACACAAATTATTTACTAGGGACCGACGTGTTTGTTTAGTGCTTTGCTGGGAATTGCCTGTGCAAGTTGTCCCAGGGGCAGCCTGTGCCGCACTGGCAACCAGCTTATGGGGGCAGCTTAGGTGGGAGGGGCACCCCTTGTTCACCAGGGCTGCCGTGGGAAGTGTTTGCTTTTCTTGCTGACCTGCTGAAACAAAGAGTACTGTCACCCTGTCTCAGGCAGCTCTGCGGGCTGTGTCCCATTACTGAGATGGCCCAGCTTCAGGCGCTTTCATTTCCTGGTGGGCTGGGATTTTGCAGTCCAGAGCAGTAGAATGAAGATGTGGTGTGGTTCCTGGTGTGCCTGCCTTCCTGGGCTCCTCCTGCCCTGTGGCTTATGCAGTTCTGGGCACCACCCTTCTGCCTGCCTCCCCCATACCTGGTTCTGATGCTTTGGTGGACAGATTCGAGGTTCCTGCAGTGCCCCGGCAGCACCCTGGCTGTGGCCAGGCACACCCACAGGTGTTTGGTTATCTGAGGCTCCCGTGATTTCTTTGGAGAGAGATGGTGGGGTGGGCAGTCAGGACCAGGTGAGCTGCTGGGGAAGTGGGGACCACCTCAGGGTGGGGACTACCAGCGGTTGGGCTGTGGCCTGAAGCCAGACTGCATGATTGCTGTGTGACCCTTCTTCATGAGTCCCATGCAGCAGTATGGTGGATGAACACTTTGCTTACTGAGGTGGGACGAAGGCATGTTCCACCACTGAAGCTCAAGCCTCAGAGGGTAACCTTGTATCCACTGGGTAGGATGAGAAAAGCCTGCCTTTCTGTGCCAGGTGACCTGCGTGGGCCATCTCAGTAGGGTGCACTGTTCCCATGCTTCACTGGTACCCAGTCATGGAAGGATAAACAAAAGAAGCCCCAAAGCCCTGGCCGTGCTAGTCTCTGAGGATGTGAACTCCTCCAACCTACAGTTTAAGGTTAAACCCTGATACCACCAGGCCACAAGAAACTGTCAGAGGCCTCTAAGCACCTAGGTCCTTGGCAGCTGTGTTTGATAGGTAACCTGGTTTCTAGGGTTGTTCAGGGTCAGAGTGGAGTTTGGGAGGCCTAACCAAGAGCTATGGGAGTGGCTGTGGAGTCAGGGCTGAGGGAGCTGCCTCTAAAAACATAGCACATGTCACAGTGTGCAGTAGCGCAGGGAAAGAAGGAGGCACGCCAAAAGGGGCATGGCGTGGGCACCACTGCCCAGCGTGCCTTCACCCACCCATGGTTATGGCACCGGCTGGGTCCAGACACTGGACCAGGTGAGCCTGTAGATGCATCAGTGCTGTCTTGAGCTCAGGGCCATGGCCAGTGCGCATAAGTGTCCCCCCAAAGCTTCATGCAGTGGGGCGGCTTCTGGAGTTTGTGGTTGATTATTGTGGGTGTGGATGCTGTACCTGCCCTGGGGCAGGTAATTTGCATTACAGTGTAAGGAGGGGACAGCATCTAGCCACCGAGTTGCTGCCACCCCTCTAGCTCTGCTTTTTGCTGCTGCCATGAAAGGCTGCTCTCTGCCATGCGCAGCTCTGCCTTGGCGCCAGCTGAGTATGGACTGAAACCTTCACTGACTGTGAGCTAAATAAACCTTTCCTTCCCTGATTTTGAGTGTCAAGTATTTGTCCCAGCAATGAGAGGAGAGTAACTGAGACAGCCATTACATAGGAAACTAAGGACCAGCCAGCTGGGAGGTGGACAGCCCTGGTGGCCTGCACATGGGGGCCAGGAGCTTCGGATCTGAGCCTGGCCTGGCTGTTCACCCCCCAGCATTGTCTCTGTGTCCTTTGGGAAGCTTGCGAAGGCTACCTGGTCCCAGTGCAGTTCTCCTACTCCAGACTCATCGGTGCGACCCTGTATGTGCCACAGGGCAGGCTACGAAGACTGACGTCGTCCTCTGAGAGCACGTGAGCTGTGGTCCATACCTGCAGTGCCCTCTGTGGCCTTCCTGAGACCTAGCCAATGCTCAGGCACTGAGTGCTGCCTGTTGACATTTTTCTGGGCAAGCAGAAAAATGCTTTCTAAAATTTAGGTTTAAATTCTGTGACCATTTTCATATTCAGAAAGAAATGGTAGGATCTCCCAGGTTCTTTCTGTGAAGTCTGCCCTTGAAGCCACACCCTTGCCCCATCCTGGCCAGCACCACTGATGAGTGTGGGCTCCCCCTGATGGCCTGCATGTGGGCCCTACTCTTACATGTGAAAGGCTACACAGCCAGCTGTGGGCACCAGTGTTAGAGTGTGTTGGTAAGCAGCTGTTGGGCTGGCAGCCACACTGGCTCTACTGAGACTTGCAACTGGATGCAGCACCGCTGCCTGGGACTGCTGCATTCGAACCTCTCTACCTCGATGCTGGAGTGAGCTTGTTCTGAGTTTGGTCACCATTGCCTGCTCTCTCCTTATTTCCTGTGGTTGCAGTTTCCAAAAACAGCAGCAGGTCCTTCAGTGCGTGCCTTGGCACCATGAGGATAATGTCCCATCTGAATCACCCTGTTGGCCCACAAGGAGCCTATGAGACAGAAGAGTGAGGCCCAGCTCGCTGGTGTGGGTGTGGCAACCCAAAGGTGCCACAGGGCCTGATGACCACCCTGTGTGGTGGCACTGTGGCACCAGGAGCTGTTCTAGGATAGTCCCTCCTTATAGGGGAACTACAGAATTGGGCACAAAGTCTACGTCCACAGGATGGCTCGGGTGGAGATGACCTCTCCCTCCTGTTCCCCTCCCAGCAGTCACAGAGCCTACCTGAATTAAAGAGGACTAGTGAGAGATGGCTCTTCTTGTGTAAGCTTGGTGCACTCCAGTGCTTGGTCCCAGGGGTGGTGATGACTGACCATCCTGCAGGAAGCGACTAGACCCATGTTTATGGTCCTGAGGATCTTCAAGGAACATCATTAGCTCTGTCCCTGTCCCTCTCTTTGTCTTGCCTCTCCAACATCCAAAAAAGGCCTAAGTTGGGGCTAGAGCTTCTGCCATTGAGTGTGGCAAATGTATAGCCTTAAAAGCTATCACTTCATTGGAGAGTAGAGTGGGTTGGCTGACAGGGCAGGTGACTCTGGATGGCTGTGGAGGTCTCTGAGCGGAGGTGGCACTTGTCTGTCTCCTTCCTTCTGTTGTCAGCTTCCCTTCTGTTTGTCCTGCCGTGCTGCCTTCATCAGCCACTCCCTGAGCTCAGGCTTCAGCTCAGAGACCAGGGTCAGCGGAGGCCCAGGGAGGAGGTGATAGGCCTGCCTTTGAACCCCAGCTTCAAGATTTGTACCACTGTAGTTCTGCTACTGGCCCTTCTGGTGGGCTGTAGAACTAGTAGCCAAAATAGATTGGTATGTGTCTGTCAGCTACCTACAGCAGCAAAAGGGATGAAACCGGAGCCCTGAGGATCCCCTTTGCCTGGTCTCCCCTTATTTGTATTGTTCTGCCCTCCCAGACCTATAGGCTGTCTGGGTGCTGGAGCTCTGGGGGTGCATATGAGGGCTGCTGCACTTGGGGGAGGGCCTGGGGCCTCGAAGGGTACCCCTCTGGTGTCACACGTGTGGAGGTGCCAGGAGAAGCATGGTTGCCAGGCCCAGGCCGTCCTGACTTGTGCAGACCATCCCAGTGACAGGCAGGCCAGTATGTGAAGGGTCAGTTATCCTGTGCCAGGCCTATGTCCTCTCCAGAGAGCATCTTTCAGTGCCCTGATGTGCTCTGAAGGGGTGGAAGCACATGGCCCTCCTGCGTTTCTCTGTCCAGCATGCAACCTTCCACCCCCACCAGCCCCCCGTAACAGGATGGTCACCTGTGACACTTGGCCACCTGCAGGCTTAGTCTCCCAAGCCATGGCCTTGCTGATGCATGCCTTTCCTGGGGCTGGAAGCTGCCCAGGCCAGGGCAGTGCTGGGTCCTGTAAACTGCAGTGCTGGGGATGCACAACAGGTCTGCCTTGGTGTGCTCACAAGATCTGACATGGCGTGGGGGGAGCAGGGAGTCACAGGTCTGTTTAGAGGACCCACAGGGTAAGATCTAGTTTAGGTGTATCTGGTCACTTAAAGGGGCACATGGCAGGCAGGGCAGCAGAGGGTGTCCAAGGTGAAGAGTCCAGCTAAAACTAGACTAGGTTTTTGGCAGCAGCAAACACCAGGGCAGGAGCTGGTCAGTGGAGTGCCCTAGCAAAAGCAGGGCAGTGGAAACTGGATAAACTAGCATTTCCAGTTTGGTTTCAGTCCATAACCCTTTGGCCCTGTCAGGGTCTTGTCTGGCTCCGGGTTGGGAGGGGAGTATACTGTTCTGCCCTCCCAGACCTGTGGGCTGTCTGGGCCCTGGAGTCTCTGGGGGTGCATATGTGAACTACTGCACTTGGGGGAGGGTCTGGACTTAGTGTGAAGAGCCATGGCCGGGAGTCACTCCAAGCACAGGACACAGCTCCAGCTGGCTGTCACTGACTGAAGTAGTGGCAGAACCTGTGTGTTGGTGCGGGAATGCTTTCCCCTCTCTCTGAACTTGAGGCCACACTGCTGGCCCTGAGAAGTTTTAATCAGGATGCATTCCTGAGAAGTAGGTACCTAGTTTGTGCATCATTGAAGGTAGGCAGGGCACCGTGGCCTGTGGCACCTGCCTTTCTTCTTGGGTGCCTCAAGGTGAAACCAGGAACCCACACCCACCACGTGAGGCCCAGCCCAGCCACGGAACTCACTCAGCAAACTTGTCACTTCCCAAGCCCTCAGTATGTTCTGCTGACTTCAGATGGGACAAAACCCAGCCTTCCTGGAGTTGCGTGGGGCCCAAAGGTTAGAGCAAACACCTGAGTGCCTCGACCATGTCAGCGTTTTCATGGGCTGCTAGCAGTAGGCTTCAAAGGTGCTTCCCTCCTGCCTGGGAAAATATTTCCTCCTCCCACACAAGTTTGTTTTTCTTGTCAGTTCAACATGACATTCCATTTCTCACTGCCTTTGGCAGTGTAAAACCCTAGCCAAAAGAGGCAGTAGTGTGCCAAAGCCCTTTGATTTTTTAAGTATATAGCACAGGAGGGTACATAGTGAAGCCAGAGGACTTGTACTGTGTGACCATGCAGGCACAGCGCTGCACACATGCAGGGCAGAAATAGTGGCCCTCAGCCTGCCCTCCCCTGTGGGTCCTGCATCTCCTGACTGCTGGCAACAGGAGTCTGGACGTAGCAGGACAAGAGCCCTGTGGTATGTGCCCATCTTCCACCACCATGCCGTAAAGTGAGTCCTCCCATCCTTTCCTGGCCTGTGTGGTATACTAGCCTGTGACTCAGAACTCATCACACGCCCACCTTACTCTTGAAGGCACACAGCTTTAGCATGCAGGGTGAGAGACGATAGACCTTAAATTCAGGTTGTCCTGGTTTAAATGCTGGGGCCCCCACTCTAGGTATGTGATCTAGGGCAGGTTCTCTGAGCTTTAGGTTCCCCTATATAAAATGAGCACAATCCCTGCCTTCGTGGTGGTTAGGAGAGAAGTGCAAGTGATTGTGACATGCAGCTGCACCTCAGCTCCAGCTGGATCCTGTTTATATGTTACCTTTCTCCCTAGAAAGGCAGCCTCTGTCCACTCTCTGTGGATTGTCAGTATGGAGGATGAGGGTCGCCTGAGGGACTTGACTGCCACTGGGGCTATGGGGGTTCCCAGTCCCAGCCCACCCACCTACCAAGTGGCTGCTATGTGGATCAGGCCAGAGTCAGTCTGGTGTGACTGCCCTGCAGGCCAGGCCAAGCACGGTGGGCTGGTTTCAGGTGTTTGGCATTTTGGAGGCCCTAGTGGGGCCGTGTGTTCTGCATGAGTCTGTGTGGCAATGTGCCCTCTGAGTGATGACCCATGTATCCTCAGGCCTCCCGGAGCACTACTACAGCCTCACGTGGTTCCTGAGCCCTGTCCTCGGCCTCATCTTCACACCACTGATCGGGTCAGCAAGCGATCGCTGCACCCTGAGCTGGGGCCGCCGGCGGCCCTTCATCCTCGCGCTCTGTGTGGGCGTCTTGCTGGGCATCGCGCTGTTCCTCAACGGCTCTGCCATAGGTGAGTGCCAGTACGCCAGGCCTGGACCTTCACCCAGCAGGTAGGCAGTGTGAGTCATAGAGCTGGCCCTGGGGGACCCACATGGGCCGTCTGGCAGTGACCACAGTGCAGGAGCTTGGCAGTGGTGCGGCCCCTGTGGGAATGCCAGAGGAACCTGTTCACAGGGAAATGCTTCCTGCCGGGACCGCTTGTTTTTAATGCATATCAGGCACCATGTCCTGTTTCCAGCATTATTTCAGAAATTATCTTTTTTTTTTTTTCTCCTTTTCTCAGACTTGGTATTGAAAATATCCAGATCCTAGTATGATAATTTATTTTTTGTTTCATGTGCTCATGTATTGTTTTGCCTCTTGTTGTTTTGTTTTTAATTAAGGCAACTGTGTGGGAGGATTTTTTTTTTGGTTTGGTTAGTGTTTGGTTTTGTTTTTTTGCTATGAAAGCATCCATCAAAACTGGTTAAAAACAAAACCTTGTTTTCTGGCACAAGCTTTTGAGCTGGAGCTGCCTGGCAGGTGTTCTATGTTGGAAGAGTTTGCCCAGAATTAAAGTCAGGTAGAAATCCCGGAGGGTAGACAGCACACCCTCAAAAGTCCTTCTTGGTACAGGAGAGCCACTCAGCCTGTGGGATGGGCACAGCTCTGCCCCCTGCCTCCGTTTGTCTCTCCCTTGTATGACTCAGCCTCCTCCACCTGGGGGTGCCAGTGCTGTCAACACCCCTCTAAACCACTGCCATCCCCTCTCCCACACAGCGTGATGGCAGTTTCACACTGTGCCCATGGGGGTGACCCTGCTCACATGTGGCCCAAACACAGCCAGTCTGGGTCCTGCCTCCTGACCACTGCTGGAGCCCTGTGGGGAGCTCCTAGGCAGAAACTCTCTTTGGGGGCACTCTTACAGGTCTAGGTTCAGCCTCATTACAGTGCTTTGGGGTGGTTCTGCACCCAGGCTTCAGCCCTGCTCCCACTTGTTCTCCGCCCCCTCTTGGCATCAGGTGAGGCCCAAAACTTGACCTTTGCCTTCAGTGCAGACTTCCTGAGGTGCAGGAGACTTTGTGAAGGCAGTTTCTTGGGACCACATAGCCTCCCTGCTAAGTAAGGGTGGCAGGCTGCTTCAGTATTGCTCATCTTTCTCAGAGCCCTCTCTGAAATTTAGTGCAGAAATTGAGAACTTATTCATGGCCTTTCTACTTGGTTCTGGAGTGTCCCACAGTTCCACAGCCCTGGGTCCAGCTGGCTGCCTCAGGTGGCATGGGACTCAGGAAGGTGCCTCAGTGCTGACCCTCTAAAGCTAGTTCAGAGGAGGCGGCCTGCACACCTACCTACCCGCTGACACTGATTAGCACCCCATCCCTTGTGATGGTGGCAGGGGAAGGAGGGCTCCCTTTCTTGCTTAAAATTTAGGGTAAGGAAGGTGTCAAGGCCCAGTGGAGGAGAAACACCACCTTCTAAACCTCAGAAAAGGGAAAGAGAAATCTCTTTCCCACAAGTCTGCCTGCCACAAAGTGGAGGTCTCCTGGAGAAAGGCCAGTGCTGTTCCCAGCTGGCTCCCCACAAAGGGAGCCCGATTCAGCTGGCCCGAGGTCTCACTACTGTCTGTGCTTTGTCCAGGTCTGGCCCTTGGTGATGTCCCCGGACGGCAGTCCATTGGCATCGTCCTCACAGTACTGGGAGTGGTGGTCCTGGATTTCAGTGCTGATGCTACCGAGGGGCCGATCCGTGCCTACCTGCTGGACGTGGTGGACAGTGAGGAGCAAGACATGGCTCTCAACATCCATGCATTTTCTGCAGGTAAAGTGCCTATGCCGTGACAGGCTGGCCGCAGCCACTCCCTGAACTCCAGCTTCAGGGCTGTCCCTCAGCATGTGGCTCTGTTTCAGACACTGGTGGGCCAAAGGAGTGGCCAGGGCACAGGAAGTATCCAAGGACATCTTCCTGACCACTTCACCCAGCAGGATCAAGGGACTAACAGTAGGGACAAGGGACAGTCAAGTCAGGGCTGCTGGGGTGATGTGCTTGCTGGATCGACATGGCCAGGTCCCTGCACTGACACTGTCTTCAGCTATGCTTAACGAATGGCATTCAGTATATAGGCATGTATGGGGGTGATGTTGTGTTTAATCCTGGCATTAATTGCTCTTAATTTATTAAGCAAGAATTTGACAAGGCAGACCTGCGGCTAGCAGGGCTTCTTGTCTTATCTTTTCTACCCTTTTCTCATTCCCCATCCCAAGACCTTGTGTCCTGACTCACAACATAACTGTGAGGGTGCCCAGGTCCCCCTGAGGGTATAGCCCTCCAGCCCATGCCTCCACACAGCTCACCTGCTGCTTCTACCCCTCCTAGGCCTTGGCGGTGCCATCGGCTATGTGCTGGGCGGGCTGGACTGGACACAGACCTTCCTGGGCAGCTGGTTCGGGACTCAGAATCAGGTGCTGTTCTTCTTTGCCGCCATCATCTTCACAGTGTCAGTGGTCCTGCACATCTTCAGCATCGAGGAGGAGCAGTACAGCCCGCAGCAGGAACGCAACTCAGAGGAAGCCACCGTCCTGCCCAGCGCTAGACCTGGCAGCAGCTTGGCCCCTGCCACCCGCCTAAATGCTCTGGGTGGGGGCACGCAGGACAGCAGCCCTCCATTCCCTGATGAGGTGCAGTCAGAGCACGAGCTGGCCCTGGACTACCTCGATGTGGACATCGTGCGCAGCAAGAGTGACTCCGTGCTGCACATGCCGGATGCCACACTGGATATGGAACCCGAGCTGCCCTTCTTGTATGACATCGAGCCGTCCATCTTCCAAGATGCCTCCTATCCCAGCACCCCCCGCAGCACCAGCCAGGAGCTCCTGAAGGCCAGGCTGCCCCACCTGTCCACCTTCCTCAGGGAATCCACCAAGGAGGATGATACCTTGCTTGATAATCACTTGAATGAAGCTAGAGTCCCAAATGGAAGTGGCTCTCCACCAAGAGACACCCTCAGCAGCTGCACCGGGGTGGATCTGAAGCTCTCAGCCACATCCAGCTCCATGAGGCGGCGGAGGCACATGTTCCGCCGTCAAGCCTCCAGCACCTTCTCTTACTATGGCAAGGTTGGATCCCACTGCTACCGCTACCGTCGGGCCAATGCAGTGGTCCTGATCAAACCCTCCCGCAGCATGAGCGACCTCTATGACATACAGCAGCGGCAGCGGCAGCGCAACCGGCACCGGAACCAGAGTGGGGCTACCAACTCCAGTGGGGACACAGAGAGTGAGGAAGGTGAGGGTGAGACCACCGTGCGCCTTCTGTGGCTGTCCATGCTGAAGATGCCAAGGGAGCTGATGCGCCTTTGCCTTTGCCACCTGCTCACCTGGTTCTCTGTTATTGCCGAGGCTGTCTTCTACACCGACTTCATGGGCCAGGTCATCTTCAAAGGTGACCCCAAAGTGAGTGCTCTGTGAGCTGGGAGGGGGTGGCCTGGTGGGCTTCATCAGTGGGTTGCTCTGTCTTCCTGACTTCTTGTTGCTGAGACAAAATACTGGACACTCAGAGTGAAAAGAGAAAAGGCTTATTTAGCTCATAGTTGTAGAGGTTTCAGTCCATAATCAGGCGGCTCCAAGGCCAGGCAGGTAGGGCATGGCAGAGGCGACAGCTCATGGCAGGGGAGGCAGCAAAACCAGCAAGGGAGGAGCCAGGACCCTTCCTGTCCCTTATGTTGCTGCAGGCTACCTGCCCTAGGGTGGGTGTAGCATGCCGCCTTAGTCCTAGCCAGAACTGTGCCAAACCAGTCAGAGGGCTGATTTACTAATCACACACTTTTAATCCCAGCATCACACTCTAGATTCAGCTACCTCTGGGGAAAAAAAAAGCCCTATAACCACATGAAGCTTTGGAGGGACATCTAGACACAAACCGTCACACTTTCAAGGTGCTCTTTGCTGGCCCTGTACCCTTGTGAGCACATTGGGGAGAACATACGGCAGGCAGCTGCTTGGCCTGCAGCTCTGTTCTGTGGCCCAGTTGTGTGAGCCCAAGGCTGATAGGGTACGGTGCATGGGGAGCAGGTGTGGGTGCCAAGCCCTTTCAGAGGATGGAAGCATTCTGAGAAGCCCAGATGGGCATTGCTTCAGCCATTTATTGCCCTGAGTTGTTACACTGCCCCAGAACTTGGCTGTAATAGGAACAGTTCCCTTCGGGCTCAGCTGATGGCTCTTGGGCCCCATGGTGTCTCCTGGGCACATCCTGTGGCCATGTTGGCCACCTCTCCGGGGGACCATAATGGCCTCACACACACTCAGGATCCATCTTGATCCCTCCAGGTCTGCCATGGCAGCTCAAGGGGCCAGGGTCACTCCTACTGGTAGAGACCAGCCCATGTTTTGAGAGTGGAGGAGACAGCAAATGACAGGTGGGCCAGAAAAGACTGGGAAGTGACTTTTCAGATAATGAACTTGGATTCAAAGGTGATCCTCTTTGCCATACTTTTAAGCAGCTTGCCAGTGCCCTAATTCTAACCTCTTTCTGTAACAGGCAGCCTCCAATTCCCCTGAAGGGCAGGCCTACAGTGCCGGTGTGAAGATGGGCTGCTGGGGCCTGGTCATTTATGCTGCCACCAGTGCTATTTGCTCAGGTAAGAGGTGCCCAGATCCAGTAAGCATTTGCAGCTGGAGAATGCTCCGAGCTTGGAAATACGGAGTGTGAGTGGGGTCCTTGTTTCTGCTAGGAACAGATACCTTCGCAGGCCCTTCAGGATGCCCTGCCATGTGCTGTCCTACAGTGCTATCCAATTTAAACAACACCTGTGTTACGCATGTTGTCCCAGCCCTGCCAGCTCAGGGCTGGAAGGAGATCAGGCCCTTGCCCAGGGGTCAGCAGTCAAAATGGGAGAAGCTGATGTAGGCTGCTGGACAGGGCCCCTTACAGTACAGCTACATCCTGAAGTGGAGTCAGGTTGGCAGCTTTTCATCTTGGGACCAGGCCTCATCATAGCTTGCTGGGGTTGACTGCCTGCCCTACCCACACATTGCCAGAACTGAGGGGAGGAGGTCAGCTTTGTGTTATCCTTGTGAGGACTTGGGGATGGCCAGTATAAGTACCAAGGTCATCCAGGGACCAGCACCAGAGTGACCATGTTGTTGTCACCTCTCTAATGGAGGGATTCTTGGAGAGTGCATGGGGACAGGTCAGGTGAGAGATATTACCTGTACCTGCTGGTCCAGATTTGGTTTCAGGGAGGCGTTTCTGGGGAAGGGGCGTGGGGGATGGGGAAGGGGAAGGAGCCCCTCTTGAGTGGGCGGCTTGATCACTGATCCTGTGGCCTCTCTCCGCAGCCTTGCTACAGAAGTACCTAGACAACTATGACTTGAGCATCAGGGTGATCTACGTGCTGGGAACACTGGGCTTCTCTGTGGGCACAGCTGTGATGGCCATGTTCCCCAATGTCTACGTGGCCATGGTCACCATCAGCACCATGGGCATTGTATCTATGAGCATCTCCTACTGCCCCTACGCCCTGCTAGGGCACTACCATGAGATCAAAGAGGTATGTCGGGCCCAGTGGTGTCTGGCTAGGGTGGCAATAGGTAGCCCCAGGCTGAGTCTGCAGCCTGTCTGGCTCAGAGCCTGGGCTCTCAGCATCCTGCTGGCCCCTCCACATGAGCTGAGCACCCCCCACCTGTGGAGTGTCTGAGACACAGGTTGTCCCCTTCATCTTCCATTCAGATGAAACCAGGAACTGCCAGTGGCCCCACTCAATCCCTGGTCAGGTCACAAGTCTCTTCCAGCTGCCCAGGCCACTCAAGAGACTTCAGAGGCTGGTGCAGTTGCTGGGTCAGGGCAGGGCGAGAGGCACACTTCTGATGCTCTACAGCCCAGTGCAAGTGCAGGCCAAGGCTGTGCAGCATAACCTATAGGCCTTCAGGGAGAGGGGGAAGGTCTGTGTCTCCTTCCTAATCCTAAACTCTGTTTACTGTCCTAATCTCTCATGCAGTTATTAAGGCAAATTACAGATTAGAAGCACACCAAACAGTAGGGATGAAATTCTAACGGCATTATTTTCAACCACTTACCAGTCCAATTAAGGATGACCAAAAATTGTATATTTTGTTAATTTTCCATTTATAAGATGATACAACAGGAAATACTAAAAAAATGTACTCAGTACAAGGTGGTTGAAATTATACTTGCCAGAGTGATGCTCAGAGCAGTCAGTGCGTGACCACTGCCTGAGTGATGCTCAGGGTGCGATGATACGAAGTGCTTAAATGAAATTGTAAGTCAAAACATAGAAGACCACTAACTAAACGTCGAATAAACTGCTTCATGGCTTTGAAGAAAGGAGAACACAGTTGCTTAGGCAGTCCAGACAGAGGAAGACCATTGCCAGAGCCCCCTGATCCCCCTTCTGTCATCCTAAAGGTGACCACTGTGTAACTTCTAATACCATGTAATCCTAGTGCCTCTTCCTGAACTGTCTAGGTCTAGACTGGCTTACCTGTGTCCCCTCATCCTGGCTGACTCACTCACTGCCGCAGCACTTTGTGTATCTGCCTATTCCCGGTGTGCCAGGCTCCTAACAGCCTTGCGTGCCCTGCTGTCCTGACCACAGGCCCCGTGTGCCAGGCTCCTAATCCCATTCTCAGTGTGCCTACAGGTTCCTGCCTGCATCCCTAGTGTGAGTGGGCTCTGGATCGCCTCCCTGGTGTGTTGGGCTCCTAACTGCATACGCAGTGTGTCCCTGGGGTCCTGATCAGTTGCCCCATGTTCCTATAGGTCCCTATCACCCTGCTTTGATGCGCTTGGTTCTTCCAGTTCAGGGCTTTCCAGACGTGCAGCCCCAGCATTCCTCTTCCTGGTGTTTTGTGCTCTGCCACCTCTGCCTGGACAGGCAGTTTGGTGGCTTACAGTAGCAGATCAAGGTTCTTACTGTCACTGTAGGGCCATCTTTATTGCAAACTGCATGTTGAATTCTGTACAGGGGATTCTGGCCCTCTGATCTTTATAGTCTTGGACAAATGTCCTGCTTTGCCAGCTCAAGTAACTCTGTTCTTCAGTAACGAGAGTGAGATTGTCTTGGCTACTCTTCGCTGTTCTTCACCTAAATGTTAGATTCCTTCTGGGCCTTCTTGCCTTTATTGAAAACACATCCACTTTATCTGTAGATCAATTTGGGAAGATTTAATAACTGCATTGTAAGCCTTTCCATCCCCTAGTATCGCCTAGACTTTAATAAATTTTCACAGCTCGCCTCTGGGTTCTTTATTCTGTGCTGAAGTGTGCAGCCATGTCACCTGTGCATAGTTGTAGTGCCTCCTCCCTAACCCCTGGTGCATTTTCTTTCCTTACCTTGCGTCTTGCAATGACTATAACCTCTGACATAATGTTCAATAAAGTGGTGTTGAGTTTCAGCCCTTAAAACTCCAGTGGGTGGTCCTTATTCTCTCATTAGAAAGGAGGACAGTGCTTTCATTTGGAGTTTCCAGGTTGGTGAGATATCTCCGGCACCACGTGCCACACCAGCTCTGCCCCTGGGCACCCTGAGCTGGCCACTGAGACCAGGCATGGTGGTGCATGCCTGTAATTCCAGCCCTGGGGAGGTTGAAGGCAGGAGGATCACTACAAGTCTGAACTGCGTAGTGAGATCCTGTACCAAATACATTTAAAAAAACAAATGTTGCTGAATTTTTGACATTTGGGAGAATTTCCATGGTTGTGTTATTGGTGATTTGTAATTATTTGCAGTCAGAAAACATACTCTTCACTGACCTCAGCCCTCAAAATTAGTTGAGGTTCCCTTTGTGGCCGAGGGTATTTGCAGGTATTGATAAATGTTCAGGATTTACTTAAAAAGAAAGTGTATTCTATGCTTTGGGTCCTATTTCCATGAGATCAAATTTGTTCGTTGTTTTACCCTCCTGATCTTTTATGGTTTTTGTATCTGCTTATTTTATGAAAAGTTTATTAAAGTCTTTTTCCACTGTAGTTGTGGTACATATAAATGTGTGTACCCACATGCATCTAGAATTGCCTTGTTTCTTATCTTCTTCGTGGACTGGCTGTCCTTCATTATCTCCAGGCAGCTTCCTGTGGAAAACTGGTATAGGCCCAGCAGGACAGGCACACCAGTGTTCTTTCCTGGCTTGTTTGACAGGAAAGTACAGATGAAGCTTCCCCTCTGTTTGTACTGGTGCAGTAGGCTTGGCCAGGTGCTCAGGCTCCTGTGCGGCAGGGAGTGGCCAGCAGTGCTGGCAGTGGCTGGCACAGGCTCCTAAGTCCCTTGCTCTGGCCCCCACTGGAGAGCCCCAGCCTAAGGGGAGTCACCTCATTTAAGCCCTGTCCTGCCACCCTTCCTTGGGCTGAAGGTGGGTCCCCGGGAGCTATGTCCTGATGGCATCGCATAGTTGCTTCCATTGTCCTTTCCCAAGAGCTGGCTCTTTCTGCCCCTCCTGCCTGCAGCCTCTCACTGCACAGCCTTTCCTCACTGTGTTCCCTTCCCTTGCAGTATGTCCACCACAGCCCTGGGAATTCGAAACGTGGGTTTGGAATCGACTGCGCCATCCTCTCCTGCCAGGTCTACATCTCCCAGATCCTGGTGGCCTCTGCCCTTGGGAGCGTGGTTGAAGTTGTGAAGACCGTCCGTGTCATCCCCATGGTGGCCTCCGTGGGCTCCTTCTTGGGCTTCCTGACAGCCACATTCCTCGTGATCTATCCTGAGGTGTCGGAGGAGGCCAAGGAAGAGCAGAAAGGCCTGTCTGCGCAACCTGCTAGTGACAGTGCAGGCGGTGACAAGCCCACGGTCCTGAGGCTCTCGCGGAAGGAGGGCCTGCAGAGCCCAGTGGAGACCGAGTCCATGGTCTGAGCTCCGGCTGACACATTCCACATGGGAGGCGGGTAGGAGGCCGATGGCCACTGGTGTTGCTGGCGCTTGGAGGACAGTGCTGGCCAGTGCTCTTTCTCCAAATAATCGAAGTTCACTAGTTGTAGGGTAGGTTTGAGCTATTAGGCAAAATTATCACACTAATTACTTTTTCCACAATTAAAAAAATCATTTGAAATCTTTTTTAATTGAAGACCTTTTAATTTCAACTGTCTTTTACTCTGCAGGTATATTATTCTGCACGTTTTTACATTGTAAACATTTACAATATAGTTAGGTGATTTAGAAAAAATGGGATTTTTGCATTTCTGAAAGTATAATGAAAATACAACCCCTTTGCTGTCCTGGGTATACATGGCCTGGGCACTTCAGACAAGAGCAGTGTAGTCAGTGACTAGAACACCCTTCCCAGGTACCCCCTGGGCACCCACGGGTATGTGGATGCCCCTCAGATCTTGTCACGTTCCATTGGTGCTGCTGCTGCTAGAGAATATTTTTCTTTGTCATTATTTTAGACTTAAGTTTTTTGGGTTTTTTTTTTTTTTTCTTTTTTAACACTATGGTTTTCTTAGGAGAGCAGCATTTCCTTTGCCACAGAGTTTGACACACCATGCCCAGTGCCACTGTTGCTGGGCAAGCCGCACACCAAAGCTGAGGGGCCCCTGAGGTGGCTGTGGGCGGAAAGGCTAAGGGCAAGCGCACACCCATCCTGGGACACAGTTTGAGCTCTCAAATCCAGTGCTGCTTGTGTCACCTGTGCAAGCATGTGTGTGTCCGGACCCCGCCTGGCTGTCCGTGCCTGGAGCTCCGCAGCCCAGCCCCAGGCTCCTCACTGCACTGACTCATCTACACCTGTGCTGGGGATCCGCGCTGAGTTCCGGGTGGCTGAGGCTTCCAGCGCTGTTGTGAGGCTGTCTTGATCTCGAGTGTGGGACAGCAGCCTCCAAGCGGGGCGCAGGGGGCCGGGCCTCCCTCATTGCCGTGGCAGGATGTGCTTGCTGGAGCTTGTGACTTTCTCACCTGCTGACCAACTGTCACAGGGGTTAGCAGCAACGCGGAGGCCGAGTGTCGGGGAGGCCCTGACGGAGGACTCAGCACGGTGCTCTGCTTCTGCACGCCAGCAAAACTCATCAGATGCTGCAGCGGTTGGGAATGTTTTTCAAGCCAGTCTTTATTCAGAACCAAGCAGTTTCTGTTCTTCATATGTGAAACAGTCGGTCCAAGCTGTCTGAGGTCAGGAGGAAGAGGCCCTGCACATCACACAGGTGGAGTCAAACCTTGTCATAATTGCTGCCTCAAGTCTGTTTTTTAAATAAAGTACTTTAAAATGCATGAGAGTCATGCTGCAATATGATCATTCTAAAGCAAATATATATATATATATATATTTCAAGATGAAACTAAGCAGTTTTTAAATAAATTACTTGATTTTTCTGTTTATTTAAAGTAATGGTCGTTGAGCATCCTCAGCAGACTGCTTCCTGGTTTGCTTGTCTCCTGCCGCTGACGGTGCTTTGTAGATTGTGTTTTATGTCAGAGGAGCAGTCCAGTGCCTGTCACAAGGAGGGTTCCCACAGCCTGGGCCTCCCTCAGAAGCCCAGTCTTTTGGAGGACTAGCTTCGGGGCCCTGTGGCTTTCTCTATGTGCTAACCTTGGAATGGCCCAGAGAGTATTATGCTTGGACAGGGCAAGTCTGACCACACAGCTGGCATGATAGGAGCCCTCCCGCCATCAGGGTCCCCGTTGGCCAGATGCTCCAGATGCTCTCTTCGGAGTGATGGGCACGCCTAGGTTCTCCCCTTCTGCAGGATATTCTTGACATGTCATTCTATGCAACTTGTTTCTTAGTAGCTTCAGATTGTAGTCCCTCCCTGGGACTTTGACCTGGGTTGTTAGACTTGGAATCTCCACCAGAGCTGGGGATTCTGCTTTTCCACCTGGCAACTACAGAGCAGGTGGAGCATCATAAAGAATACAGGCTGGGCTGCGGCTGGCCCCAACCAATCAAGATCTGATACAAGCAAACCAAGCACAGGGAACCAGCCAGGAGGGCCATGTGCTGCCTTGTGTCTTGCTCTGTGACCCTGTGGACCAGTGGAACTGGTCCCCTCACAGTTGCATGTACGGAGGCTCAGGCGTGGCCAGGGTACTTTTTAGGAGGAAGGGGCTTGAGACGACTGTCTGCGTTGCATTAGCCCTTGGGATCCCAGCCTTGATTTGACCGCGACCTTGTGTACACACCACAAGCCTGGGCAGAAACCACTGTGAGACTATTAACTTGCTGGAAAACAAGCCAGCGAAGGGCATGGTTGCTGTTTGCTCCTCGGTGACAGGAGTGGCTGCACACTTGCTAGAGTTGTAAAGCTATAAGCCTTCCAGATGCGTGTAACTGAGGTCTGTCTTGCTGTGTAGGTCTGACTAGTGCACAAGACTTTGGATTTAGGTCCTAGGATTGATGCAGTCAGGTTCTGGGGGGCAGACACAGGTGACCCGGAGCTCTGGGTGTGACTCACACCCGGGCGTGGGAAGACCAAGTAACCAAAGCCTTTTCCTCTGTACTTCCCTTGCAATGAGATTACTTGAAACCCAGTGTCATCACCTTGTGTCTTAAGCCAAGAAGCAGGGATCGTGCCTGAAGCTTGCCTTAGACTGGCTCAGCTGTTGGTGTTTTTCTGTCACTGTGCCTGAGATGCAGCCCCAGCGCTTGGTGGGTTTACGGAGAGCTCCCAAGCAGCTCATCTGTAGCTGTTACTTGAAAGGCATGGATGAGTGACCTGCACCTCTGGACTGGCAGCTGCAGGCCTGAGCAAGTGCCTACTCACAGCCAGCGCTGAGGGCGCATCCTGGAGTTGACCTCGTGGCACCTTCAGGGGCTGGGCTGCAGGGTTCCAGGTGGGTCCTTTGAGCATTTAGTGATGTATCTGCAGGGTTTTGGCTGGTTGGATGTGTATAGTGCACATAAACTTACTAGGATAGGGTAGTGCTGGTCTGATGGGAATTTTTGTGCCCTACGAAAGTCAACTAAGTAAAGATTGTTTTAACAAGATGCCCCTTCACACATATGGTGGAAGTGTCCCTGCATAGGTGTGTGAACTTATGTAAGAAGGGGCAGAAGGGGTTGAGGGCCACCCTGGCCAGTCTTTGACTAGTTCCCCTTGGTTGTTTGGTAGCGTGGCACTGTGCCACTTCCCTTTGGCTGGAGAGCTGCCAGTGGCTGTTGTGTTTTTTCTTGGTGTAAAGCAGGTCCTCAGCACAAGCATCTGAAGTGAGCTGACAGATCCCCTGCTTCAGATCCCAACCTCGAAAGCCTCCGTCCCTGCAAGGGCTGGGCCTGGGGGCCACGGTGTGTCTAGTTACGTCCCCTGGAAGAGGTAGGACTGCTGCTCTCAAGTGACCCGTGGCTTCGAGCCGCACTCAGGGTGCTTCTGAATGGCATTCTATGGGCAAGGTAGGTCTTGATAGCTCGCAAGCCCAGAGCTGACCTCGGTGAACATGACAACCAGGGCTGGCCACTTGACTTCCCCAGCTTGCGGTGTTTGATAGTGTGTTTGAAACACTTGGTGTGGTCTGAGTAGCAGCAGCAGCACTGGAGCTGCCCACCATAGGCACAGTGGCAAGATCTGAGAGTGTGGCTGTGTACCGCGGACGCTGACTCACCTCGAGAAGGATGCACCAGGCCGCTCTTCTATCTAAGCCTCCATCTTCAGCCACCAAAACTGTAAACATGAAGACTGGCTGCCCAGGGCTCCTCCGACAGCTGCTGCTGGAAACAGCCATGTGTGTTTTCGCCTATCATTCAACGTGCAGTGCTTCTGAGGTCTGCAGCTACTCTGCTGCCAGTTAGGCCTGTGTAGGCTCCGAGCACCTGGGGACTGTGCCCAGCACCATCTGGGCCTGGTGCCAGTTCACCTGAGGCTGAACTGGCCCTTGCACCCATGGGACCAGCCTGCATACCTCACGTTGTCTCTTCATCTGAAGTCGGCATCGCCATGTGGGCTGGAACCCCAACCTTGGAGAGGCCCCCGAGCAGTCCATCCTTAGACCTCGCAGAGAGCTGACTGGGGCACTGTGCTGCGTGCTGTGACTGAGACTGCCTCTGGATAGCAGGATGGCCCGTTTGTTAGAAATGCACGGACACCAGAGAAACACCCAGGCACCTCGGAACAAAACGATTTAGTTCCATTGTGAACTGGCCACAAGACCAATCTTTATCAACTTATTAAGTTGGAGCACTATGATGAAAGCTCTTGCTGATTTTAGCAATGATTCAAGTGTGTGTTAAACACACGATGTTAC
Organism: Tympanoctomys barrerae; assembly: GCA_002564285.1. Classification (NCBI taxonomy): domain Eukaryota; kingdom Metazoa; phylum Chordata; class Mammalia; order Rodentia; family Octodontidae; genus Tympanoctomys; species Tympanoctomys barrerae. The sequence continues at coordinate 20,586 of NDGN011473590.1, forward strand.
ATTTTAGGAGGAAAAGGGATTATAAAGAGTAATACTGCACCTGACTTAGTTTTTATTAGGTGAGCAATAGCAGCCTCTGGTCTGTGTCTGTTTCTGCCCTACTTTGAGTTTTTGTTTTCTTCCTGAGCGTTGTGTTTCCTCTGTCCTCTGCCACATGTACATCCGGTGCCTGCTGTACCACTGCGTCACGCTGTCTCGCGCACAGTGCAGTGTTTCAGACTGACTTCCTCCTGCACAGAGCTGGTGTGGAGGCCAGAGCCTCCCTGCTTCTTTTCTGTTACTGTGATTGAGTCATAATAAACCTTTCCTTCTAAGGTGACCCTGTGGGTGTCTGTCACTGTCACTTTGCCCAGGCTGCCCCTGGAGCCTGGTAGATCAAGTGCCCTAGCAGAGCATGATCAGGCCTGCAGGTGGGGGTGGGCACAAGGCCAGCTCACTGGTTTCCCCAAGCTATCCAGGCTACACACCTGGGCCCACAATGGGGACCTAGTTCTGCTGTCCTGGCTTGGGCAGGACTGAGGCCATGTGGCTTCTCCTTGGGCCTGGTTTCAAGGCTGAGTGCTGGGGTCTTGGCCTTCAGCCTGTGGGAAGAATACCGGATGCCCCTAGGGAAAACCTTTGTGGGTATAAGGACTGGTTGAGGCCAGTTAGCATGTGCTTGGCTGGCCAAGCCAGGAGGACAGGAGGTGACCTTGGTGGCCCCTGGTGCATGTAGGGTCCTGTGGAGCTGGAAGCGGGTTCCCTAGATCTTCCTTGGGTGGAACACATCTGGATCTTCTGGCACCCTGCTGCGAAGGTTCTCGCTGTCACAGCCAGTTGATAGGAATAAAAGGGCAAGCGGGATTCAAACCCTGAACAGGTGGGTTTCTTTATTGGTTCCCCTGGCCTAGAACACCAGGTATGCAGACAGATCGGGGTAAGGGTGCCAAATTGGGGCAGGGTTGGGGGGCTGGGGACGAGGATGGCATCACGGTGGGCCTGTTCCCCTGGCATAGGTTCCCAGTCCTAGGGAGTGAAAGGATTCACACCTTGAGCATCTGCATTGGAACAGAGAGCAGAGTGCAGGGCAGAACGGGATTGGAAGCGAGGGCTCTGCACTGAACCTGAGACCACGCTGCCTGGGGGACAGGAGAGGAGGTGCTGTGTCCCTTTCTGCACTTGGTGAGCGTGATGCAGAAGTCCCACTTGCCAGAGAGCCAGATCTACTAGGAAGTCCCAGGTGGAGGGTGGAGGGGTGGCCTTTTATGGGAGGGTGGCATGGCCATCACACCCCCTTGCATGGCTACACAGAGATGTCACCTACATCCGCCCATCCAGCCAGGTAGGTGACAGACCCCAGCTGTGCCTTTCGTAGCCTCCTTCACCTAGGATGGAAGGAGCAGCCAACAGTGCCACGAGATCACCTTCCCGAGTCTCCACCCAGCCGGCACAGCCTTCACAACTTGGTCCCCTCCTGGGCTAGTGTTACACTACTGTGTAAAACAAAAAGTGGACCACTGTGTTGAGTTCTACAAAGCATGATCTCTGGTTTACACAATACTGATTTTCACTATTAATGCCTGTAGAGAGATGTGCTATGTTTTTTAAAAATTCCATTTCCGTTCCGGGGATCAAATCTAGGAGCACTACCACCAAAGTACGTCCCCAGCCTTTTCTACTTTTTAAAAAATTCATTATTAACTTTATTGAAAAATCAATAATAAATATATGGCAAATTAAAAATTATAGACAAATACGGAAATATGAGAGATACAAGATGTAGAGTGAATTTTAGAAAAATATTTCTTAAATATAAGGCCAAGGATATAGCTCAGCTATATCATTCATTTCATTTATGTATAAATGAAATGAATACATAACATGAGATTAATAATAGATTGCACATTATAAAAAATTATTTACAAACAAATGAATATAAC
>NDGN011473606.1:0-10000 GCA_002564285.1 Tympanoctomys barrerae
TTTGAAACTGTCTCATTGCTATTTGTTTCTCAATAAAATTATGGAAAAAAAATTTAAAAAGACTTGCATTTATCTTTCTTTATAGCTGAGTAATACTCTATCATATATATATATATATATATATATATATATATATGTATATATATATATATTCTTTTTCATCCATTCCTCAGCTGATGGGCACTTGGGCTGCTTCCAAGATTTAGCTGTGACAAATTGAGCTGCTGTAAACATGGGTGTACATATATCTCTATGGTATGATGTTTTCAGTTTTCTGGGAAAATAAGAAAGAGAATGATCTCTCCTGACTTGTACTTCACTAAGAAATCTTTAGAATCCGTATGATAGTCCACATGTTGCTCCCATTACTGAAAATGCTAGCTATTGTTATGACAAGTATCGGTCCCAAATAATCGGAGAATAAAGGTGATGCTCAAGTCTGTATGACAACCTTGCAAAAAGTAGTTGCTGTGGTCCCATATCTTGTGGGTAGTATAGATTTTCTCTCTTCTTTATTCGAAATGGGTTTCTTTCATTTGCATAGCCTGAGATATTGTATTGAAAAGGATTATATTCATATGTCTGGAAGAGGCCTTCTAACACATGGAGAGTAACTGCAAGCCTAATGAAGATGCTTCCAAGGGCTCAAAACTTTCACACTGTATCGCAGAAAAAGTCTTGAGGGAGAGACAAGATTCATCCCAAGGTCCACATCTGATTTATTGTGTCTCCTTAGACAAGTCATTTAACCTTACAAGCATCTTTTTCTCCAGCTGTAAAAATATCCCTACATCATATTTCATAGGAGTGCTGCAAAAATTCTTCCTAAACATAAACTGAATTTTATTACTGCTGGGGAAGAGATTTTTGGTGCTCAGATGATAGGGACTTAAAAAGATTAAATTGTGATAATGGTATTGTGTATCACATCTCATGACCTTCTAAGAGTACAGAAAATATTAAGTAAAATTAGATTATGCTGCTCTTTTATAGCATCCTCATGATTAATGAACTTCAAGATTTTCACTAGCAAAAAAAAAGAAAGAAGGAAAGAAAGAAAGAAAGATAGGAAGAAAAGGAAAGACAAGCTCCTATGTTTGTTTTTGCCAGTCTCTAGTCACAGAAGCATTTTTATAGGCATGCTAGAGGTTTCATTAATGTATATTTAGGATGTGTGATACTAACAATTAAAAAAATGTATACTATTTGTCCTATTCCTACAGTCACCTAGAATTAAAGCATAGAGTATAATTCCTGCAGTAGGCGCTACCTTTGGCATTCAATGTAAAAATGTGTTGAAATTCTGAAGTGTTATGTAAGTGTTGATTATGAGTAGCTGCATACTATGAGAAAGAATTTAAAAGGCAGGATTGAGGGTATTTTGCACTTTCTTTTTTGCTAGCACTGAGAATGTCATAAAAACACAAGTTTTACTTTCCCCTATGTACTTATTCACTTTTCTTTACAAGCAAAACTAGATGGCTTGCCTAGTATTATTAAAATGGGCTTTATGTTGGTGTGTAAGTATAATTCATAGAAGTATGCAGCATGCTTCTTTATGAATGAATCTTGAAAGTAGTAGGATAAAAAGCCAGACACAAAAGTCTATATGTGGTTCCATTTGTGTGAAATGTCCTAAATAGTTAATCCACACACACAGGAAGTAGATAGTTTCCAGAATTTGGGAGAGGCAGGATGGAGAGAGACTGCTTATAGGTCTGGGATTTCTTTTTAGGGTAATAACAATGTTCTAGTGTTATATAATGTTAATATTAACACACTTTGTGACTACAAAAAATAATAAATCATACACTTTTAAAGAGTCAGTTTTGGGTTGGCTAGATAGCTCAGCAGATTAAAGCACCTGCAAACAGGCTCAGGGACCAAAGCTTCAATCCCCAGGCCTGCTATGCCAGCCCCGTCCCTTGGGTATACTGAGATGGCAATTGAAACTTGGCATGGTAGTGCATACCTGTAATCCCAGCCCTTGGGAGGCTGTAAACAGGCAGGTCACTAGGAGTCTGATCTGGTAGTGAAACCCTGAACACCCTGTAGACCTTTCCCTATAAATACAAAAAAAAAAAAAAAAAGAAAAGAAAAGAAAAGAAAAACAAAAAAGAAAAATGAAAAGAGCAAATTTTATTGTATAAGTTAGACTTCAAAATAATTACAAAGAAGAAATGGATTAGCAAGTATTTATTTAATTTTAGGACTGTTAATGTGGCAATGTCAAAGTAATACATCTTTAGTGCTTTAGAATAATAATGACTTATTTTATGTTTAATGTTGCATAAATTCTTTTATCATTCTAAGAATCATTGGTGAGAGCCAGTATCTTTTAGAAATAGTACTATTTTTTTAAAAAAGAATAAAAAAAGGGGCCGAGGAGATGGTTCAGTAGACTAAGCACTTCTCTGGCAAGGGCAAGGGCCTGAGCTCAAGCCCCAGTTCCACCAATAAATAAATAAATAAATAAATGAAATAGTATTATTGTAGGGCTGGCCAAATGGCTCAGCAGATTAAAGCACCTGCTTAGGCAGACTCAGGGTATGGTAGTTCAATCCCCTAATCTACAGGGTCAAGCCCACGCCCGGGGCTTGCTGAGATGGGGATTGAGACTGGGTATGGTGGTACAAACCTGTAATCCCAGCTCTTGGAAAGCTAAACACAGGAGAATCACTATGAGTCCGATCTGCACAGGGAGACCCTGTAAGCCTTGTAGACCCTGTCCTAAATTTAAAAAAAAGAAACAAAAAGAAAAGAAAAGAAAAAAAAAGAGATACAAAGCAAACTCCATCTAAAGCACATCCTAGAACCAGTGACAGTTTTCAAGAAAGGGTTATTTTAGCTTTCAGAACTCAGCAAAGAAGTATACTTATAGCCAACTGGAGAAGTTAACAAGCTCTCTTAGTTCAGGTATGTTCTGTTGTTAGGGACACACAAAAGATGACAACTCCTGAGGGTTCAGGAGAGCAGACATTGTAAGCAACAAGTCCGAGTTTTGCTGCCAGTGTGTGGAGCATGTGGCACTCCCACCAGTGGTGACAATGGACTCTCTCACCAGTCCTGTGCTTGGACTGAAAAGTCAGTGAGGGGCAGTATATTCTAAGTGTGCATCTTGTACACACAGCACTACTGTGTGTCACCACACATAAACACCAAAGGGCTGTGCAACAAAATCAAGAGAAAACAAAATTGATTGCACCAGACCAGAAAAGAAAGCTCCACAGTGTTTATCCAGCAACAACTCAGTTTCATATTGAGCTTGTTGTGCAAGAAAAACATATTTGAAGTTTGGTCCAATGTCTCAAATCTGACCATGAAATATTAGATTTGAAAGTCTTCTTTTCACTCAGTTGTTTCTCATTCCTGGGGATACAGCTTGACCAAGGCTATCAGCTCCTCTTCCAGCTCAGTGGGGTGACTGGGATGAGTTGTGTGCAGTGAGGTAAGAGCAGTAGTGATGCGCTGTACTTCCTGACATTATCCTGAAAAGCCACGTCTGTTCTCACATCACCTGTGCACAAAGCTAAGAAAGGATTTTAAATCCTCAGAGGACCATAGATCAACAGTGTAGAGATAACTTGGAGTTCTATCTTTGAGGCTAACTCTAGGGCAGGCACTATTGATTAGGATTATTGAATTAAACCAAATATTTATAGTGATCAGCCTTTAGAATGAGTTTGTTAGGAGTACAGAATTTTTTTTTCCTGGCTTGGAAATGAATATCTTCAAGTTGGGTGCCACCTTCACAGAAACTTAAAATATGTGTCTGGTTTAGCAGCCACACAGTGAGCCGTGCGAGAGGAGCTTATGAGAAGTGTCGGGCAATAGCAAAATATTTCTTGAAGCAGGCGGGCCTGCAATAATTTGGAAGATAGAGATCTTTACTGAGCATATACACATAGTATTACAAGTAGTAGAAAAGAAAATATTAGAATGTGTTGGCATCTAGCTGGTTGCCCTTGGCAAAGTATTGAAAAAAGAGTTGAGTTCAAAAAAGAATTGAGGCCTGGGGATATAGCTCGGCAATCTAAATACCTACCTCGCAAGCCCAAAGACCTGGGTTTGATCCCTGGTACTGCATGCTGCGCAGGCCCCAGAACCCAGGGGGTGCTGAGGGGAGATGCTATGCCAGCCACTGAGACAGAGTGTGGTGATAGGGAGACTGAGACAAGAGGATCACTACGAGTCTGTGCTGCCTAGTGGAACTCTGTACCAAATTAATTAATTAATTAATTAATTTTTAAAAAGAGAAAAATGACTAATTTTTAGACAATAATAAAATGTAGGAGAAAGAGTTCAGAAATTCAGGGTTTTGTACCCCTGGAAAACAACTATGTCTTGTAATATTGCCTCAAGGTAATTACAACTTAGTTTGGGGGAGCAGAGGAAGAAATAAAAGTGGCTGAGGAAGAGGAGAAGTTAGAAAGAGACAGAAAGGAGAGAAATAAAATATGTTCAAAAACTCTCTGTGGAAAAGGACTTTGCATTGACTGGATGCAATGAGAGAGAAAAGAGAAACAAACTAGCAAAGGAAATAATTCTGGTATCTCCCAAAAAGATATAACCTAATGTCTTCTCCAGACCTAGAGAATAGCCATAGAACATGGTCAAACACTGATCCTCATTGAGGAAAGATTCAGAAGTAACAAAGAACAATGCACAAGGGATTTTTCCCAGAAAACAAAATTTGAGTTTATTGAAGGAACACTCTTCTACCGGGACAAGAACCCTGGATGTCTCATCAACATGATTTCAGGATTGCTATGAATCAGAGACTACTGTATGTTTTATTCCTCCTTTTTCCTAATGAATATTGTACCCTCACTATACTTCACTGTATATTTGGTCTTCTGGTGGGGATAGAGATAATTTGTCTTTTTAGTGCGTGTGATACCAAATGACAGGAATTCAGACCTGAGCTGGCCAACAAGGACTTACTCTTCAGTAACCATGTGCTTTACACTGAATGCAGGGACTGGATGTGATTTTATATTATCTTCTCTTCCATCAGGAGGGGGAAAGTGTGTCAAAGAAAAGATAAGACATCAGCCAGCTTTGGAACCAAATTCTGTTCACTCTTCTTGTACAGAAAACTAAAAACTGGTTATGCTTTTCTACCTTTCACCCATAGACTGAGCACGGATGGGCCGCGTGCCATTTATGACCTAGTTTCATTCTCTTTATCATTTTAATAGCATCCAAAAGCAGAGGGTTCTCTGATCCCAGGAGACCATGGAGTCATAAGATGAAAGGAGTCTCCAAGGAAACACTTGGGAAATAATCACTTAAATAATGACCCTGAACCAAAACACTCATGTACAACTATTATAAGAGTGACACACATACTTTCATTTTGTTGAAGCCTGCTGAAATTGTGTGATTGTTTCAGGGTCAGCTTTCTAAGGCACATATTCAGAACTGGCTTAAATTAGGCTGTAGATCCAGGACACGGGTGGTTTTTTAAAAGTGTGAGGATGATTTGGGTGAAAGATTAGCAAGGTGCACAATAGAATACAGATTCTGGTTATAGACAGAGTTGTGAACTAGAAGGGTATGTACTCACTAGAGAAAGAAGGAACAAGATGAGCCAAACAAGTGGTGGGATGATGTATTCCTAGATCAACCTGCTGCTACTTGAGCAGTCCTTTGAGGATTAAAGTCTAGTTCAGCTTCCAGAGAATGTTGATGAGGACACTTCTGAACTTCCTTCTCCCTAAATGAGATATTTTGGCTAATATCTTAAACTGAATCCATTCAAAGTGCTAGAGATCCTATTAATAATAATCTGGAGCAACAGGCAGACACTACCATCACTGGAGAAACTGCGTGTCTGATCATAATTTTCCTACTTAGAATTCTGTTGGACAGTGTCAAGGCCAAATCATGAATCAGATATGTAGAAACTTCTTTTAAATAGAAAAAGCCCAATTTTTAACATGATCCAGTTGAAGAGTTTTAAATCAATGAATGAAGGAAAACCCAATATCATTAATGGATTTCAAAGTATTTCTTAAGAAGAAACTTTAGTGCACTGTAGCAAGTTCTAAAAAGAGGGCATTATTTAAAAATCCTACTCATCATATATTGGGACACAAATTCAGATCTCCTTTACCACCTGTAAAGGAGAAACCTTTAGCTGTCCCCCTCCACACTATACATCTCCACGCAGCAAGCGCCAGCACCATGGTGGCAGGGAGCAATTCATTTTCATGTTTTCCTCATGAACAGATGCCTGCAGTGAGACTGCCACTGAGTGCAAAGTGCAGATTAGAAAGTGAAGCCTCTGGTCCCTTGGTACATTAACACATTCTCCATTAAGTTGCTTTACTGGGTGATCCTGCAGCTGGGAGCTTTCCTGCTCTACAGTTCTCTTCTCTCAGGGCCATTTCCAGTTGGGTGCCAGCCCAGCATAATTTCACTGTTAGTTTCTTCCCACATATGTTGCTCTGACATTTGCTACCCATATTCCTTAACTCCTCTTCAGCTCAAACCCAAATGAGGAACTTGCACGTTAAAATTCTCAGAGGAACAGTTTTTTTTCTGGGTTTCTTGATTATAAAGTGCATAGACTGGTATTTCAAATACTAATTTTGAAGCAAAATTTCCACAGTGGTAATTTCAGAGTTGTGTGACACACCTAGCTCCTTTGCCGTTTGGTAAGAAAGACAGTTATAACCCCAAAGGGGCACAGATTTCTGAAGAATTTGAGGACAGTGGCTCCATGAATGTGTTTGTCCATCAGGTCAGAATATAAAAACCCTTATAGTAAGTGTCATGGATTGCTTCTTATAATTGGATTAATAAAAAACTTTAGAATAATGTATATATAAGATATATATATATATATTTATGACACTACAGTTAGATTTACTAATGTTCTTAATAGTGGTAGGCTATTACATTAAAAATTGATATTAATTGACTTTATAGTAATTCTTAGATAAGCTATATATCCTGTATGTAATATTAATATTCTAAAAGTCATACTAACTTACTGTTTAAGATAGGCTGAGGGAACTTGTGAAGTTTCATATTAAAAGAGAAAGAATTCAACAAAGACAGAGATCAAGAGAAAAATCCTATATCTGTGTGTTGGTGTTGGGGGAGAGAAGCCATAATATTGGGGGCTTTTCTACCATGAATATGGGATGACCAGATTTTTTAAAATATTATCTCACATAACCCTAATATCTTGAGATGGGGAGTACAGCAAGACAAGAATGGTACACTGCTTCTGGAAGATGGAGGGATCAGGAAATCAGAGGAAGACTCTGGAATCTCCCCTGTTGAACCCTAATTCTTGATCTGTGACTTTCTTACTGTGGGATCAAGAGTGCCTGAGTAAGTATCCTTGTAACTCAATATTTCTGTAATGGCCTCCTTGTGTCTATACAGCAGAAACAATAATACTGCTACTTGGCAGGCTGCTTAGGAGATTAAATTAGTTAATATGAGTTAATGAGTGAATATAAAGCAGTTAGAGCAATAGCACATAGTGATCACTGTGTGCATTTTAATTTTTATAAGTATTAAAGGGATATTTAGGATAATAAGTGTTCCTAACAGTTGCACTGGGTGTCTGAGGAGGTGGCAAGTTAACTAGTCTCTGAGGAATTCACGCATTATCTTCACAGCCCAATAGATATTGGATTTAGATGGATAATGTCTTTTCTTCATAATATTTCACATCTTATCTCCTTTCCTCTACCTCATAATTTCTCTGCTGTTGAAGGTCTTTGACTGTTGTACATCTTCTTTTACACCCCAGTTTCTTTGCCTTGAGGCAAACTATAAAAGGCTCAGGGAGTCTTCAAAACCTGGGGCAAGGTAAAGTTGTTCTGGCTAGATAGTGTGGAGCTCTTAGAGAGAAAGGAAGTACATAGTTGTCGCAGACCCTCAGAAATAGGGTCCCATGTTTACCCCTGAATTCCACTCCTAGACAGCAACAACCCTATATAGGTTTTAGTGTTTCAGGGTAGAAATGTGTTAGGTCTGAGGTAGACTCAAAGCTTCTCACTTGTACACTACAGCAGGTAAGACAGAAAAGCAGTATGGCCTAGGAGGATGAGGTAATCTTGAAGGGCCTGGAAGACTGACTTTCTCAGGATATCTCTTTCATGGACTGAGGACACCAAGGATTAGTTGCCTTTTCCCCCACACAATGTACTACGTAAGCCCACTGGAATTCAAACATAACCACAGGAATGGGAAGAATCTGTTAACTCTGAGGCCAACTTCACAGTGTATGACCCATTCTGTCACATAGGACTCTGTGCTAACAATGGTCCAGGATTCAGTTTAATGCTCTACTGTCACCATAATTAAATGCTTAGTACTTTTTGAACATAGATATTATGTTTTAATTTGTCACCGGGACCTGAAAAGTGGAGAGTCATTTCTACTTGAAGTTATTCAATATTGTCTACACTAATGTTCCTCAATCTTGGTTAGGAAAAAATAATTTAGCTAGAAATTAATTAAAGAAAAATAAATTTACGCTTCTGTATATCTGAGTTTGAGTCATGTCATTTGTACTAATGTTTCCAAGCCAAGAGTAAATAGAGGAACTCACTCTGATTGTGTTCACTGTCATAAATGAGTAGCCAGATTTGGCAGAATACAGAATATTAATAAATCATAGTAAGGCAAAACTGAAAAGCTTGATTGGTGGTATGAACATGGGCAATTTTAAATGAGAATAAATAAAAGCAGAATCAGGCCAGCCTGATAGCTCCGCAGACTAAAGCACCTGCTTTGGCAAAGCGCAGTGGCCGGGGTTTGACCCTAGGTGGGCTGTGCCAGCCCTGCCTGCAGGGTGCACTGAGAGGGAGATTAAACCCAGCCATGGTGGTGTGGGCCTATAATCCCAGCACTTGGAAGGCTGAAAACAGGAGAATCACTATGAGTCCAATCTATATGGTGACACCCTATAGACCCTAAATACAGGAAAAAGAAAAAAAAAAGAAAGAAAAAAAATGCAGTAGAATCAAGATAACCTGGCATAGTTGGAATAGACAAGATGCCTGGAATATAGGACTATGTTCAAGCCTATCATATAGAATATAACAATTAGCATCTTAAAAAGAGAAACCTTATAGTGGAAAATCCCAGTTGGCTATATCCAACAGAGAGCATCAAGCTTCCCTTGTAAAACAGATAAGGATCCTGGGTTCAACACTTTCTGTGAATACAAAATGAGATGACATCCAAGATATAATATTGGATGCAGTAGGTATTTCAAGCTCACTACATAAAGGCCCAAGAAGATTATTTGCCATTGAGGCTAACTTTTCTTCAGCTTGAGTATCTACTTTGTGTCATGCTGATGTCTTTAGGACCATAAATATGACATTTTCTTGTTCAATAGCTGGAAGTGAACACACATTTGCAAAACCTGAACTCGTGTGAGTGCAGGACTCACGCAAACCAGTCAGGAGAATGGGTAAGAGGCTGTACCATCTCAGTACCAACCAGCAACCAGCTTGTTGGCTCACTCTTGAAGAAAATAAATAAAAAAGATAAGCATGCATGCCTTTGTACTATTATTTTCATCACAATTCATCTACCTTTATCATGGACACTGATCTGCTAAAATACATGAATTTGCTTCAGTAGAGAACTCATACTTTTCTCAAATGTCCTCCCTCCACCTGTGGGGCTTTGGTTTCACTTTCATAGCATTTGAAAGGTCCTTCTACAAACATTTATCAGGAACACTCCTATAAAAGAGGAAGCATATCTTTAACATGACTCTCCAGTCTTCCCTATATTTTAAAAAGCTCAGGGTTAACGTTCAGATTTTCAGTGTGGTCAGGTGACTACTAGGGACAGAACCAAGATCAGAGTGTTAATTTGAACAGGGATCTGAACTTGGCCTCAGACTTAAAACATGATCTCCGAGGTCTAAGGGTAATATGCTAAATGTTTCACTGTTGAATACTTGATTTTGGCACAGATGCTATGATATACCCTGCCCAATGGTTTTCTGTCTTTG
>NDGN011473606.1:15000-35199 GCA_002564285.1 Tympanoctomys barrerae
TCGGTCTGCTGTCCTGACAGAGAGGATGAAGGAGGAGGAGGAGGAGGAGGTGGTGGAGGTGGTGGAGTCTGCAGCAGAGGTTTGGTGGGGGCACTGCTGAGAGACAGGGCAGGAGACGAAGTAGCTGAAGTAGGAAACCCAAGCATGCCTGCACCGGGAGGTGTCAAAGCTGAAAACAACAAAGACATGCCCACTGTCAATGCATGAACAATATCCAAAGATTATATATGCTTCACACCTAAACAGAACTCATGGTGCTATATCAGAAAAGACATATTACACACAACAGGACAGGTCATGATTACAAGATATCACTATAGTGACACTATGTGTTTCTCATATTAGATTAAATACCACCATATATCCAGGGAAAAGTAAACTACATATTTTAGCAATATTTGTTTCAGAAAATAAAAGGTTGTTGTATCATGAAAGATGGTCAATAAAAGACATCACAGTGAACAAAAAGGTTGCTTCTAATATATGCAGTCTGCAAGGCTTCTATTCTTGCTTATTTTAGCCAGTTTTTACTATACCTCTGAGATTGCAGAATCACTCCATCCTTCAGTTGAGCAGTCCAGTAATTACTGTGTTCACTAAGGATATTAGGTATCAAATAAAATCAAACCTGTCTGCCCACATTCCAGTAGGAAAATACCTTTTCATTGAATAAAGATGGTGATGCACTAATTAAATAACAATGGTAAATAATCGCTGAAGAAACTAGAGAACAAGTAACAGTAAAGCCATAGATATTCATTACCAGCTGCAAGCATGGGTAGGCATGATGTCATTTTGAAGGGTACAGGTTAAGCTGCTCATTACCATCCTGACAACGCAGTTAGCAGAGTCACTGATGGAAACTGCACATAGTAACACAACTTCATCACTCTGAAAATATTTTTTCCAGATTTCTTTGTAATATGCAGAAATTATTGTCACCTCATTAGAGAAGAGAAAGTAAATGCTCAGTAGATAGTGTAGGTAGCGTAGGACTCCAGAAGAAAAGTGGACTGCGCTGCGTCTTAAGAATTCAATAATCATAGGAGTCATTCGTCATAGTCACTTATAACCCATTACAGAGTTGGTGGGAAAATGGAAAGACAGCTAAGGATGGAAAAGGACATTGTAAAGGCCTACTCACTTCCTGAATATGTTTTTAGAAGGCAAATATATTTGACTGCAGAAAGAACAGACGGAGGCCTACTATGTAACTGGTGGCAGCTTGTTCTCTATATAAAGTTCACCCAATGATCATGACAGAGACTTAGCCAGGAGACTTAAATGGGAGAAAGGCAATAAAGCTTAATTATCCTTGTGAGGCTACTGACAGAATGGTCACAGGTTTTCCATAACCATCTTGTAATGCTGGCCATAGTCTTATCTCTATGCTGCATGCAACATTTGGATTTTGAAAAAAAAATAAGACATGACTAAAAAACTGCATGCTTTTATCCTTTAGCTATAAAAACGTTCAGTTTCTTCATTGGTATTTCTCCAGAAAAGAAAGCCCAACTTCCATCCAAGAAAGTTCCAATTTATGATATAATCATCTCCACAAATTCTATTTCCATGGATTCAAGCATCCATGGCTCAAAAATATTTTTTTAATTATTTCTCTACTGAACATGTACAGGCTTTTCCTGTCATAATAATCTAAGTAATACATATAACAATTTTTACAGAGCATGTGCATTGCATTATGTACTGTAAGTAATCTAGAGATGATTTTAAAGTGCGCAAGAGTATATACATAGGTTAGATGCAAACACTGTGCCATATTGCATTAGGGACTTGAACATCCTTGGGCTCGGGTATCAGGGGATATCCAGCTGTGAACAAATCCCCTCTCTTTGACTCTATCTTGATCACATTAGTCTCAATTTTTCTACCTTGTTACTGGATGCCCCCCCCCATTTACCCTCACAACTATCTCTCCTGAGTTAGAATAATTTCTATAGGTAGAAATTATTCTAATATCATAATATTAGAACAATAGTCTTCCAACTTCTTAATGGTCAGGGAAAATAGATACTAAAATTTCCATATTTTAGTAAGAAAATTGAGCCCTGACAATGGCTAGTGTTTGACAGAGAAAACTCTTTAACTCAATGGTATATAGCTTGAAGGACACTACAATTTATAAGTGCCACTCAAAGCTGTCTTCTGAACTTATTGAAAAAATTCAAATATTCAAAATGCAAAAACAAGAAATCCTTGAAAATAGCACTTTATTTCCAGCAAGTGCCAGTGTTTTACAGAAGAATGGCTTACACATTTAAAACAAATTTAAAATGCAGATAGATTGTGCTTTGCAGGAGTATGATAGGAATGAAAGAATAAAGTCCTTAATCCTTTATCCAGTTCAATATGATAGACCTCTTAGATCTAAAGGATTTACAGCTAGCCCTAGGGAAAATTGTAAACTAATATAGCTGATTTTGGGGGTTCTGCATCCTCACTTCCTTTGTCTTTGTTCCTACCTCTCTTATTATCTTCATATTCTTTCTACTTGTTTGTCTACAAAATTTTATCAGGAAGAAAGAATCAAAGGGACACATAATACATATGATCTTATTGAGAAGGCTCAATATATACATGGTTAGATCATTAGGGTTTCTTTCCTGCTATGATATTCAGATATTATGGTTTTCTGTACTACTTTCCATATAACAAAGGATTACATCACAATATTAAATCTCAAACCTGACTGATTGAGAGGGAGACTTTAGTCAGAGCAGAACATTCTTCATTCTATTAGAGGGATAGTATATTTGCCAAGAGCTTCTCTTGCCTACTCACAAAGGCAGCCTCAGGTCTAGGTCGTTCACCCTGCGAATTTCCGATTTCCCACCTAGATCTGGGGGAACGATCTGCTTACCTACTAGCATCTCTATGACAACAAGAACTTAAGTTAAAAAAAATCAGAGAATTAAGAAACGGGAAAACAGCAATTATAGGTAGCAATATGGATCAGTAGCTGTTGGTTCAAGCTTTCTCTTTAGATGAGGTCTACTTGTCCCTATTCTGAGGTCACATAATGAAGTGATAGAAATATTTATAAGACTGCAATTAGAGTCCTAACACAGTCAGAGATTATTAAGAGATTTTAGGAGTTTAGCATCTTGAGAAATAACCTCAGTTAATAATCCATTTAAATAAACATTTCAGGAACAAATTTCAGATTAACAATAAATACATATATTGGGCTTACTAGTAAAAGCTACAAGTTCATAGAAATTTGTGGGCAAAAATTTAGTACCTAGAAACCTTTCATGGAAGACAAGAACTGATATGGAATAAATGACCTCAACTCAAAGCTAAAACTAAGTGTTGAGTGAAGATTTGTATGTCTTTTGTTGAGTTATAATGCTAGCCGTGTATTCTTTCACATTCCTCAAGTCCTACTCCAGTTCTTAGAAATTTCACACAGAGATAAGAACTTTGTAAATAACCTCATAATATTATCAATTTATTTGGTTTTACTTTCCTGAGATAGCTACCCATTCCTGAAAACAATGCTTTCAGAAGAAAGTGTTTGCTGCCCAATGCATTTTATATGTCATTCCCTTTCTCCAAGGTCCCTTGCCCTTCATATTCCAAATATATATATATATATATATATATATATTTATCAGGTAAAAATGAAAACACTCTTATACCTGGCTAAAAACTCATATACTTGTGCTGAAATTATTAAGAACTTATTCTCATTTAGATTTACCCCAATGGGTCATAAATTCCATTCAAGTTTTAGAAAAATGTAAAAGTATGTTCTGAAGTTTCATTTAAGCAAACAGGGTTAGGCTCTATTTTCAAATAGTGATGGAACATTTTTATTTATTTATTTGTATTTTAGGACAATCCACTGAGCTATTTGGCTGGCCCAAGATTTTTTTTTTCTGGCTCAGGCTGCCTTAAGGGTGGGTCTGGTAGGGCACGTGGAACTAGGGATTGAACCCCGGGCCCCTGCACCTGACTGGGTTTGCTGGTGCAGGCACTTAAACAACTGAGCTAACAAATAAGCCCAGTGATGGAACATTTAAAATCAGCCACTGATTAACAGGACAAAAAAGAGAGTTAAGTAATTATTCATCTTGAGCAAACTGCCAGATGAAACCAACTCCAAAACATAAATTTTAAACTTTTAAGTTTTTCCAGGTAGAGAAGCATATTGCCATTTTCTCTCTTTACATATGGTCATGATAACACAATGCTGACGTGTGAAAAAAAATTTAAAGCACAAAACAACTCATTTTATAAAAATGAGCTACCATGAGGAGTAACAATGAATGGATGGCTTGGATATGCTTCATGCGTCAGTCATGCATGATCCATAGACAACCCTTGAAAGAGCTTTTGATCAAGCTTGCAAGACTATGTAATTTGAGAATTTCTTGGAAGTAAGCAATTTTTGTAAGCATGAGGGCTGATATCCAACCAGAGAGCAATTCTACCCTTTGAAAACAACAACTATAGCAATAACAAATATATGGATACATCATAAAATTTAAAGACTGATAAATAGTAGAACTGAACCTGCAACTGAGCTAATTTCGCATTGTAGATTTAGACATACTCATTACCCTGCAGCATATCTAATAGTCACTAAAGCACTTTTTATTGATTTACTTCAGATCAAAACCTTCAAACTTTCAAAGGAATGGAACATTTTTTAAAATAAGCCTTTTGCTTCCCTAAATCCTATTAAAATGGGTCCAAGGCAGACTTACCACAGTCTTAAAGTACGCTCATATAGATAACAAATTGTACTAAGAGTCCAGAGCTTCTAGGAAACACAGACATGATTTTACTTAAGGAGGAATTTTCTCTTAGCTGGTTCTTTCTTAGCTCTTGTCCATAAAGCAATAACATTTTCTGAATGAGATGGAAAGATGATGATGGAAACACGCAGAACCCCAGCTATTCCATGAGCTGGTGAAAATATTCTGCTCTCCCCATCACAGGTAAATTAACCTTAAAAAGATATGGACTGGAAGTGTGGGAACTCAGGCTCTCTGATGGAGTCCCACTGATCAATCTGCTGTGCTAATGTTAAAATCTATCACAAACAAAGGACTAATTGAAGAGAAATTGCAAATTCCAGCAGGTAGCATCATTCGTGGAGTGTTTCTCTTTACAGCATACCCCAGTTAGTTTTGGTCCATGATTTAATAAAGAATCAGACAAAGTGCTTAGTTCCTTGGTATCTGGTGGGTTCAAAGATATTCTTACCCAGAGGTGGGCTGCCTCCAACCTCTTCCCAGCAATTCTGATAATTATAAATAGGGCCCGTATTTCAGAGAATGGATATAAATTAAATTTATGTTGAGTAAAATGATAAAAATGTTAGTTTTTCTAAATATTTTATAAACATCTTCTCTCTACTTCTGTCTCATGGTCTTTTGCTCAGGTCCTCTGGGTGCCAGTCAGAGTAACAAACTAGAAGGGTAATTGATAGAAAGGCTCATGTCTCAGCAAAGACTTTCTGACCCACTGGAGAAAAAATAAGATGCCGTGACCACTGCTTCCAGAGGAAAGTGAAAACATAATCATCAATCAAAGCAGATTTATGAATCAAAGGCATAGATATCTAAACTGTTCTTACACAATGGAAAACATAAGAAATGTTTCTATTTTACATAATTGATCAAAGAAGTTCTTCTATAATTTCTGTATGTCAATTAGTAGTCACAGTGGCATCACAATGTAACAATACCAGTACCATATGTAAAAATGTGTTATTACATTGTTTTCAAAATATTTTATACATGAGGAAAACATATAATTGTAGATCTAATAGTTTAATTCCTAGATTATCCACCTAAGCCCTAAATACTTGGTGGTGGTGGGTAACAGAAGGAACATCACAGATGTTTTCTTGGTAACGTTTTAGGCATGGTGCCATGCTCTTTTCCTCTTTAGCCAGCAGATCACTCAGGACATGGAACCAGATGAGCTAACAATGGAAGGCTGTTAGATAGCCTTGTCCCATGCATCCCAAGCTAATAGGTAACACAAGGGTAGCTTCTTAATATCACAGTAGCAATTTTATTTTTTTCTAAGAGAGGGTGGAATTGAAAATTTTGAAATTTATGGAAAGATCAAAGTTCTGACAATAAGAGTTTTTTTCATTATTTGTAATATATATATATATATATATATATATATATATAGCTAGATAAATCTCTTTAGAATGCCAAATTTTCCTTTTAAAAAGAAAAATTCATTGATAATTTGAAGAATACTTAAAAGAGGAAATTACAACTATGTTTTGGTATTTTTCATGATACATGAGTTGTGTTATATTTTTGGTGGCATGAGTGTCTAATGTAGCATATGTACTTTATTCAACCTAATACAACCAGATATAGTTGTATTATATGTATGTCCAAAATTTAAGCTGTACAAATTACATTCCTCTTGATGAACTCAGAGTTGGATTCAGTGTCTGGGATAACGTTCATTATAAACTTGAGCTGGGGAGAGGAGAGGAAGATAGAAAGTCATTGAATAATATTTGTGTATTTTAATGTTGTGAGCTTATTTAGGCAACAAGTAGCAGTGGGTGCTACAAAAGTCAAAATTTCATAATAATGCTAAATTACAAATTATCACAGAAGCCATATTTTTATTTAACTTTAAATATAAGCTTTATTATATCCTAGGTGTAATGTAGGTAGGTGTGACTAGAAAGCCCTTAATTTTGAATCTCATGGTATCTCTTGTGAGAGGTGGGACAAACGAATTTGAAACAAAACAAAAATTGTGCTTCTTGGAAAGAACAGGAATTAAAAGCCAGCAAATGTGTCTTTTCACGTTTCACTTTCTTAATATTGATACTAAATATTGTACCACATGTTTGTGTCGAAAAGTCACTTGAGATCAGCACTGATGTTACTCCATAAAAATATTATTTTAAGACAAAAAGAGTAAAGATAATAATTAGTACATTATTGAGATTCTGGTGAGATCTAGCTAGTTCAACTTCTTTCTGTGTATGTCCAAGTGAATCTACTTCCCAGTTACTTGAGCTAGCCATAAAACATATTTTAGGGAAGTTAAAAGTCTAAATTCCTCCTACCAACTTATTTTGAAGCTGTCACATTGCATTTTTTTCTCAATAAAATTAATTTTACAAAAAAAAAAGTCTAAATTCACCTGGCCTTCGTGTACATGAGATTGATCTCTTAGTGCTACCTAGTTACCTAGACTGACTCTCTTGCAAATGACTTACTGTTTGAATTTTGTGGAAATCCAGGCAAGGAGGAGGGACCATTCATTCCAGGGAGAAGAACCGGAGGAAGGCTAGGGAGTCCTGGGTAGGCTGTTGGCAGGCTGATGCCATGGAGAGGGCTGCCATCCATCATCCCTGGCTGCTGCACGGCTAAGCCCAGCACATCTGAAGCTTTCTTAATTCGATCAAGTTCTTGCTGTGCCATCAGCTGCCGAACAGTAGTTGGGGCTAAGTAATCTTTCTCCCGATCCAGCTGACTCCCCACAGTCTCCCTCACTTTTGAGATGTGCTGCTTGGAGAAAATATGATCTCTGATGGATAAGCGGGCAGAGTACTTCACCCCACAGAGGGTACACTCTGGCTTAGTGCCTTCAGTTCCACCTTGATTGATCATGAAAGGCTTCCCTATGTTAATTTTAAATTTCTTTTCCTTTGCTCGTGCATTCTGGAACCACACCTGCACCACTCGTTTAGGCAGCCCAATCTCATTCCCCAGCATTTCGCACTCTTGCATGGTTGGTGTTCGGTAGTCACTAAAGCAAGCCTTAAGAACCTTGAGTTGGAGATTGCTCATTTGGGTTCTGAAACGCTTGTGACCTGGCCGATCATTACCTTTGGATTTAAAAGGGTTGCCAGATCCAAATGGATTTGGTGAGCTTGGGTCAGCTATGCTGGAGGTTTCGCTGCGGTCAGCGTTGTCATCAGGGTCATCCATGATATAAAAGCTTTGGTCATGATCAGCATCTTTATCATTGAAATGCGTTGACGGACTGGTGAGGGAAAAGAGAAATTTGTCATCACAGACCTCGGTAGTGGGTGTGGTCGCTGGTTTTGGCAGGGAGTCGAGTGTCTTTGGCTCTTTAGGAGATAGCGCTGATTTCACATCTCCAGAACTTCCTGTGGTACTGTCCATCTCTGTGTTTCCCTCATCTCCAGTGGTGGCATCACTGATGGCTGTATTGATGGATGAAGTCTCATCAAAGTCAGTTTTGTTCTGATCATACCCAGTCTCAGCAGGAGGGGCATTTAAATTCTCTACATCTTCAGGACATTCTGCTTTAAAAGAAGAAGGGCTTAAAAGATTTTTTGGCGACAGCTCTGCTGTTTTACTAACAGGTGTTGACACTGTAGAAGCTAATTCATTCTCACTTGATAGATCAATTTTATTTAATGGCAAAGATGGATAGTCAAAATAAATGTATTTCTGTGGGCTTTCTCCCCCATCCTCTGTGGATATTAAAGGGCTTGGTGGCAAGCTGTAACCTGCCTGCTTTCCTTCATTCCAGTGTCGAGAGCGGATGTGGCTTTCTAAGGCAGACTTTGCTTTAAACAGGGCTCTGCAGAATGGACACCGCTTATGAGATTGGGCTGGACCCACTGCCCGGAACTGACCTTTTCTTTCTCTTGCTCGTGTGTTCTGGAACCAGACCTGCACCACCCTTTTCTTCAGTCCAACTTCACGTGCAATATGATCAAGCATTTTTCTGGTAGGATTGGAATCCAGCAGGTATTTTTCATAGAGTATTTCTAGTTGTTCCGGGGTGATTGTGGTTCTCAACCGTTTATCACGGTGTTGGTCTTCACCACTGTTCCCTCCTTCTTTCTCACTGCAATTATTCTCTTCTTTATCATCCAGTTTCCTTTTAAGGGAAGCAGCAATGGCTGGAGGGGCTGTAGTGTGAGAGGAACTGGTCTGAGGTGGCATTTGTGTGAGGGAGCTACCCAGAAGTTGTCCAGTCATCAGAGGATTGTTGGGGTCAAATATCATGTAGGGCATGTCCATGGGCCTTTCCAAGAATGGAGAGTGGAGGAATTGGTTTTGAGCAGCGAGGAAATGCATATGCTGGTGCTCCTGCCAAAGTTCCAGAGTTGGGAAGGCAACTGTACACTGATCACATTGGTATTGGAGTAACTGTGGAGGTAGACTGTTTTGGAGAGAAGTCATGGAAATTTGCAGTGGACTGGAAGGAACTGGGGCTTGAGAGGCTGAGGGAGGTCTTCCAATAAGTTGCGTTTGTTTTGGTGGCTGTGGCTGTGGCTGTGGTTGTGGCTGGGCTGAGGATACCTGTGGTGGATCTGAGGACATCGAAGCTACTGGTGGGGCTGGTTTGGTGCCTTGAGAAGGGGGAGAAGGGTCACTCTGCTTTGGCTTTTCTGTAGGATAGTCAGGTTTTGGAGATGTCTTCTCAGACTCTGGTTTGGGTGATGGAATCAAGGGGGTGCTAGTCCCGGAGCCAGAACTTGCTGCAGGGGCAGCAGTTTTGGCGACATCTGTTTGTCCAGACCCCGTGCAATGCTTGTATACCACCTGATCCGTGGCATCCATGGAGTCCTCGGTTTGGCTTTCATCTTGGGCGTCCTCATCCTCGTCCTTGTAACACTGCTTTTTCTGGTGTGTGATCAAGTCGAAAATCCTAGGGAAAACCACACTGCATTTTTTACATTGGTACTGCATATTACTTGTTCGAATATAGCGTTCATTTGTTAGTTCTCTTTTTTCATTATCCTTTGTCTCTGCTTGATTCTCATAGCTCTTGCGCGCTTTCTGACGAGCATTCTGGAACCATACAACAATAACCCGAGTAGGTAGATTGAGAACAGTAGATAGTTGTTCTATTTCATCATCTTTTGGATAAGCATTTGTGTCAAAAAAGTCTTGCAGAACCCTAAGTTGGTAGTCAGTAAATCTCGTTCTAGAAGACCTTTTACTGAATGATGCATCTGATTTGTAATGTTCTAAAGAGGCAGGCTGCGGATCGATTCGAATATCTTCCAGAACAGTTATAGGGGGGTTGCTGAAGTTGTATGGTGAATCTTTATTTCTCTGTCTTTCCTTAAAAAGTGTATTTCGAAACCAGTGCTTGATAACTTTTTGCGAGAGGCCAGATTTCTCTGCCATTTCCTGGATCTGTTCTTCACTTGGAGAATTATTGATATCAAAATAAGCTCGCAGGATTTTTAGTTGATCATCTGTAATTCTGGTCCTTGGGCGTTTAAACTGAGAATGCCTTAAGAAGTTAGGATCTAACCCAAGCTGTTGCTGGCATAGCTGCGTGAGGTCTGCAGAGAGAGCGTCCATTTGGGGTAGCTGTAGGGCGAGCTGCGGGGGCAGCGCAGGGTGCTGTACCGGCTGCATCATGATGGAAGGGAAGAGTGGAAGGTCCAGGGAGACAGGCAGCTGCACCTGTGGGGGTGCGGAGGGGGGAGGTGGGGGAGGAGGAGGAGGCGGTGGAGGGGGAGGGGGAGGCGGGGGTGGAGTGGGTGGTGGTGCCTGCAGAGGAGCAGAAACAGTGCTTGAGATTTTCACAGGAACCATAGAGGAAGGCTGCGGGGGAGCTGGTGGCAGAGGAGGAGGCGGTGGCGGTGGAGGAGGTGTTTCAGGGGAAGATGGAGAAATGGGATAAAGCTTGTCGTAAGCCTCCCTGTATTGCCGAGCAAATTTTTCTAGCGCTCCGTACGGGAAAAACTGACCATGTACGTGTTCTTGATGACTTTTTAAAATCAGAACGTTGGAGAACAATTTGCTACACGTTCCACATTCCAGTTTGTCAGTATTTTCACCTTCGCCACTTTTGCTCTTCTTCTGGACCTTTTGCCTATTTTCATTATACTGAATGACCAATTCAAAGCCAAAGTTTTCTAATAAAGCTTTGGCTGCATTTCCTCTGGCCCCTGAGGCTATGCGGGGTGGAGGGATGGATGGTTCTGAAGGTTTTTGCTTCTTTAGGTCTTTGCCTTCTTTGAGCCCTTCACCTTCACTTGGAAATTCTTGCTTTGGTTTTTCTTGCTTTTCAGAAATCTCTTCTGCCTCTTTATAAGATGACATATCCTTCATACTCTGACAGTCTGTACTTGCCAGGTTACTTTGTTCTTGTTTCAATAATTTATTTGCTTGCTGCTGCTGTTGTTGTTGCTGCTGCTGCTGTTGCTGCTGTTGCTGTTGTGATGGCTGTTGTGGCTGTTTGGGGGGCTGCAGCTGAGGCTGGGTGGCTTGGTATTGTGCTTGTTGCTGCAGAAGTTGGAGTTGAGTTTGGCCGATGTGGTGTTGGGTTTGAATCTGCTGCTTCAGATCTTCTAGTAAGGAGCCAGCCATTCCTGTCATGCCTGGCATACCAAATGCAGCAGAGGCAGGCAGGCCTAAATCAGGCCCCAGACTGAACTCAGTCCCAGGTATATAGAATGGAAAGAGAAATTGAGGCTGTTGAAATTGCAGTAGTGCTTCCGGTGTCATAGGAAAATGGGGCAAAAAGGCTGGGTTGAGAAACTGCGGCTGAAAGAAAGCAGCTTGCTGCTGTAACTCATGCTGCAGCTGCATCTGAATCTGTGCCGGCGACTGTGGGGAGTGATGTGCAGGCTGAGCAGAGAGTAATTCAGGAGTTGGCTTTTTATTCAATTCTTTGGCATCTAAGTGAGTATCTTTGCTATTGACGGCTGCTAAAGCCATGGAATCTAACATCCCTTGGCCGGAGCTATTCACATTAGTTGCAATGCTGTGCCCGCCGGGCACATGCCCACTTGGCTCCAGTTTTGCAGCCCTGGCCTTCGTCTGGTGGAGTACAGACCTCATGTGGATTTCCAGTGTCGAGCTTTGGCTGTACGCAACATTGCAGATGCTGCACTTGTAGGGTTTATTATCTGTGCTGCTGTTGGTTTCTTGTGGGACAGGACTCGAGGCTTCCTGCAGAACCTTTTTCAACTTATGCAGGTGAGACACTGAATTATAATGAACCAAGAGAATGTTCTTTTGGGTGAATGACTCTTTACACACTGTACATTTATAAGGACGAGATGGATCCAGGAATTTTTCCATTGTAAAATTGGGCCCTTTTCTAAAAGGTAAGGTCCGCTTTGGTTCAGAGCCCAAGTCATCTGGAATAGAGCTACTGTCACTTCCTACAGGACTTGCCTTCCCTTCGTGGTCCACCTCATACTCTCTGTCTATTTCCTGCTCTAAACCATGGTCTTCCTGGGCCATAGTTTCACTCTCTGCCCAAAGTTCACCATTCATGGGCAAAGAGGCGTATAGCTGCTGAAGTTCAGCTTCACTGAGTTCGGGGTGTCCTGCTTCCAAGTGTTTTTTTAAAGCTTGGAATGTACGGAAACTACGCTGGCAGAGATTACACATCGTTGCAGCCCGGATTGCATGGTATTGGGAATGTATCTGAAGCTTCTGCATAGTTTTAAAAGCCAAGCTACAATGGTTACAACGATACTTATAAACATGGCGGTCAGAAACTGAGAGTGGTTGTCTTTTTTGCTGTTCAGTTAGTTGATCTTGCAATGTGTCAGAGATTTTCAAGTCCTTACTGCTATTTTTATTCCACTCTGATGCTTCTGAAGGATCCTTAGTTGGTTTCTGCTCCTCGCTCTTTATTTCCACACTAGCCTTTGAATCCTCAAGACCTGCTATACTTTTGTCATCCATTGGGCTTTCACCTATTAGGAGGAAGGACAAATATATCTCTTACAGTAAGAAAATCTACTGTTTAAATATTACTACATATGACAGTAAATCTTTTTTAATGTATTCAGTACTGGATCTATTGGGTCTCACTACACAGATAGGACTTGTGGTGATCCTCCTGCTTTCAGCCTTCCAAGCATTGGGATGACAGGACCATGCCACCACGCCCAGTATCATTTGCTGTCTCAGCATGCCTGGGGGTGGGACTGGCATGGCACTCTGGGGATCAAACCTGGTCCCTGTCCCTGCCTAACCAGGAGCTTTAGTCTGCTGAGCCAGCCTTGACAGTAAATCTTGAAGAAATGTTTATTGACTACTCTGTGGATGGGTACTGAGGACATGAAGGGGAATAAGAAATCATCCCTGACCTCAAGAAATTTTAGGATAGAAAGGAATATAATAAAAAATAATTATAATACACTGCAATTAGCATAACACCAAGGGTCATAATCTTGGTGTTCATGAATTAAAACACAAATATTCTTGGCCATCCAGCAGTTGGCTCTGACAAACCAGAAGCATGGATGGAGATAAGTAGATGCTAAATATACCTTGCAGAGTACAGCTCTTAGAAATGGCTTGCTTTTTCCCTTTCTGGGAAAGGTACTTTTAGTAACTTTGAAAAAAAATCTTTGATAGTACAAATCTCTTAGCCCTGCTGAAAAGGCAAGGCCTTGATACTTTCTCCACAGATCCTGTTCTGAGACTAGCATACCTGAATATTTCCCAGACCCCTCAGCTGTCATAGCTGCAGGAGTGTCCCGCTCGGATTTCTCAGGGGTGGCTGTTGGGAGTAGCATACTGTTTGGCATCATCACATCGGGGACAGGCACCTTTGAAAACCAAAGGGTCTGTGTTAAAGGTACTCCAGAAATCATAAATTCTGTTGCATAACACACTGCACAGTAATGCATCATATTTACGGTTTTCTGATCAAAGTAGAAACATCCCTTCACATTTCAGATATTTTTATATTTATTGTTTTATAACTTTACAGTCGAAAGACTTTTGCTGATCCACTTTCCATAACAATAGCCAAGAAATTTCAAACTCAACACGATACACCTGATTAACATGATGGGGGAAAAAAGCAACTATAGTGTGTTGTGTGCTCAGAAGAGAGAAATTTCTATCAACCCATAATCACAGATTGGTATTCATAGCTGTACGCAGATCACGTTACACATGCATCGAGGTTTGGTATCCTTACTGTCATAAGCAGCTTCTCCACACAGTCTGGCGACACACTGTGCAAGTGTGTCAGATGCAGCTGTAGGTGCATTTTGTTGCTGAGGACATCCTGGCACAGAGGACAGCAGATGACTGGCTGCACTGAGTGCTGCGACAGGACATGCATCTGGATCCGGCTTTGGTCCCTGCTATTGTAGTTACAATACGGACACTGATAGAACTGGAAAAGATCGGATAAGCGTGGCCATGTTTATTTAATGTGTTTTGATAATTTCAGAACAGAGTTAATGTTAAGGTGTAATACTATTGCCTATTATGCTATCTATGTGTACATTTTAAAAGCATGGACTCTTTGGGGTTCTAAACTATCAGGAGTAAATAAACAAAGAAGATATTTGGGCAGCAAAGAAAAAATAACATGTTCACCTGCTCATGACAGAATTTGTTATCCTCAGCAGGTTTTGTCTTCTTTGTTGCAGCATCCTCTTCTTTTGCCAGCAAGAGTGGCTGGGTGCCCCCTGCCACACTGACTTTTAGCTCTTTCTCTGGTGTGATTACTCCTGGATCCCAAAAAGAATAGAACAAATCAATGTAAAATGCTTACAATTTCACAATCAGAAAAAATACGTTTTTCAAATAGTTGCAAATCCAAATCCACTGATTCACAAAAAGAACCAGCCAAGCCCTTTTAAAATTCTAATCACAAAAGGCAAAAGACACATTTCTGTTGGTCCACTAAGTGGACTTTATAAATATATTTTAAAATGTACTCCTGTCTCCTGTTTAGATAACCCTAGGTGGCCTTGAAAGGTTCATCAATAACATGGGCTCTCTGGTGTCTCAGAATGCCTTTATCATGTAAAAACCAATCTACTCCCATTCACAAATACCAGCTTTAGAAAATCATTCTTTTTTTACAATATTTAACTACCTATCTCTTTTCTAATTCTTGGGTGTTAAGATTTCAGTTATCAGAGAAGAGCTGACTCATTATAATTCAGGATGGAAAATAATAATGTTTTTATATCAGGAATGAATTTGAACACTAAAAAGATTTTTAAATTAACTGTACATTATATTTCCACTGCTTTTAGTGATATTCTGGTTGCCGTAGATGTTCCAGTAGGTTGCTGTGCATATAATATTATAATACAAATCTCAAGGAAGACAATTGTTTTATGAGGTTAATCCAAATATTTGGTGTTAAAGACGATGTAAATTTTTGCCTAGATGAGCAATGTAGCATTTAAGAGCCCCACACACATCGAAGAGAAGAGCACAATTCTAATTTTCCAATCAAACAGAAATTCTTTGTAGCATCAATTTGCTCGATAATCTCCTCTCTGCGGCTGGATATTACAGCGACATTCGGTAGGCATGTCACATACGTCTCACGACAAACACAGAACCTCATTTACCAGCCATTCCAATCTCATCATAGCGAGGTATCATCTGACCTTTTTTCTGCTGTTTATTATGAGTATTTCTAATTTTAACTTTCAATTTTCACCATCTTCCAGTCAATTTGCAACTAAATTATTTCCAGGGTGAGGACACTATCACTGGACAACTGGGTGCAAATACATCTTGAAATGCAATGAAGCTAAACCATTGATTGCTATCAGGTCCCACGTAAATATATAGTCCAGGCATAATCTGATTGTATGCTGTGCATGAAAATTTACCTTGATTTTTTTCAATCCACATATGGTTCACATAAATGAACAAATTCACCTTACTGAAAAATAATGCAGTTTTAATTTACAAAATTTACAAATAAGGTCAAGGATGTTATAGAAACAAAGTAAAAATAAACAAAATTAAATGCATTCTCCATCTACCTGGACACATATGAATATTTTACATCATATAGATAAATTTAGAAATTTCAAATTGAGAAAGAAATTGTAAAATAAGAATCATTGGGCAGATCACAATTAAAATAGTTTAGATGGCAATAATTTTATTCCCTAGGGGTTTGTGATTCGTATAGAATTGCTAAGTTTTCAATAGATAGCAATGATAATTGATTTATAGATTTATGAACAGATTTTATTAGAATTAGTGCTTATTTACACATGCCTTGAAAAAAGTAATTATTGCTAGATATTTCTAAAAGTTTACCATATTTGCATTTCAATGAATTGAAATGTGAATTAGACTCAAAAGTCTCATACTGATTTATTATCCAAGCACATGATGTCAAATACATATAAAAAACTGGAATATTTGTCTTATGGTTAATTCTAGAACCAAAGTTTATTTTTTCTTCTCTATAAAAATACAGAATACACCTTGTACCATTTCAAAAATACTAAAGTTTTAATGAAACTATATATTTAATATTTACAAATAAGGTTTTCTATATCAGTCCAAGTTGTACAAAATTATTATCAGTTACATTGGGGCCAGAGAGATAGCTCAGCAGTATAGGCACCTGCCTGGAAAGCACAAGGTGATCCTGAGTTCAATGCCCAGTACTCAAAGGTAGACAAAATGAAAATTAAAAATTAAAAAAATCACTTAAGTAGACAAATGATTGTGAAATTTTCCTTAAAAATTCTCATTAATGAATAACAATGTTTCTTTAAGGAAATAATACTATCTTGCCACATTTCTTTATTATTGCTTCATATGCATGTTGTAAGTAATGCCGTATGTCTTAAGAATATATTGTTTTCCTGTATATTAATATCAGAAATATAATTGATCATAAATTTTGTGATGTTCCATGTTGCACCTAGAAAGTAAGGAGTGCTAAGGTGTCTATCACATGGGTATTGCAATAACTGTTGAATAGTGTACTTACTTCAACATATGTGTCAAGTCCAATATTCATGGATATGTGTGTAATTAATCCATGGAAGTATATAAACCGGTTCTCTCAAAGACCATTTTGCTTTAAATTAATAAACTTTACAAAGTTATAAATGAAGGGTAGGCTGCCTAACTTTAGCTAAGCAACCCAGAAATGCAAGCTACTGCTACTAATAGAAAGCAGAGAACACGAAGAGGTAGCAACATGACAAAACTAATCTCCTGAGGGTAAAGTAGGTTGACAGTATTATTTGAAGAAACAATGGAAGTTACATTTTACGCAAGCATGATTTGAATACTGAAAGGATTTCTATCCCAAATTTAATATTATGATATTCTTGGTAAATTATAGAAAAACAACCCTGAGGTCTTTTTTTCTAAATTTGTTATATTGAAAATATCTTGCATTAAAATAGGTCCAATTAATTTTAGGAAGATTTTGTTTAATTTATACTACTCATAGTTTCTTTTTACAACTTTATTTGAAATAATTTTTTTAACCTTAGAACAGAAACAAATTTAACATAGAATCATATTATTTTGTGTTATTAAGAACACCACAACATCCTCAAAGAACAATGTCATTTTAACAACATTTAACTAAAAAAATACAGTCTAATTACAAATCAGGACTACCAAACAGATAAACCAATGATTATCTGTCAGTTATAGGATTATTTAACTTGCATGAGATTGCTAGTATAAAAATGACATAATTCATTTCAGTTCAGATGCCGCCTACTTAATTCTCAATCCCTAAAACACAGAATACTGTAAAATGGTTTATCATCATAACAAGTGAGAAAAATCCAATAACACACATGCACCCAAAGCAAATCTTGGAAAAACAATAAAAAATACTGAGTTATTTATGAGTCAATATATTTGATAAAATTTAAATGTTATAAAACTTGGATATAACAGATGTTATTCAACTCTAAATAATTCTAAATTATAATTACCAATACGGTATTCTTTCTAATGAGACTAGAATGAAAGGATAATTTTAATTGCAATAATGAAGGTTAATTTCCATCTTTTCTCATGTTTACTCCCTTATTAAACTGTGGTCCCCTTAGCCACAGTAGAGACATATTACATTTTCAATGCAAATGTATTAATCTGGATAAACTCTATATTAATTCTTATACTACACAGAGCCATAATTTGGATTATAATTAATCTAAAGTGGCACTAGATTTAAATGACAATATAAATGAGGCATTAGAAGGCTTTCCTCTTATGAATGAATATTCAACAAATATAACTTGCATATTTCCAAGTCTCATTTTGAAAGCTTTTCTCCTACAGATGTCAGCAACTAGACACAACAACTTACACAGAGACTCCCTAACTTCTAATGTTTCTTTTAGACCTAACAAGCTCTACATTGAGGCACTTAGCTGTTTTCTCATCTAATATGTAATAATGACTATAAGTTCTACTTCACTACTATTCATTTGACAATTAGAGTGGATAGTAAGAAACTATTCACGTGTGTGTTCAGTGACAAGAAATATTTACAAGGAAAAATCCATGTAATCACTTCTTTTTTTTTTTTTTTTAGAACCAGGGATTCAACTCAGGCCCCTGTGCTTGCCAGCGAAGAACTTATTCCACTGAGCCATCTCCCCGGCCCCTATCACTTCTTAATCTAATAAGATTCAATTCAGAAAACAGAACACTTTGTTAAAAGTTCATGTTAGTTTTCAGTAACAAAGATGGTCGGAAAAGGTTTCAAAACTAGATATTTGTGTTTCAGCATTAGCTTTGCATTGGGACTTGCTTCGAACACATTTTTATCCCAATAGCTATATCTGGGGAGTCATTGTTTCAGGGACAAGATTTGCTTTAAATTACTATGATCATACAATGGCCTGTATCTTTTCATATACCCAAGTCCTGTCTGCATGGGACAATTAGGCACCCAAGAAAGGACAATAACTCATCAGGTCATTAGGGAGCAATTGAGCCCATTATTTATGCAGAGCAGTAAACTGCAAAGCTCTGTAGTATTTTTCAGCAAGATCCTTTCTTCAGGGGCAAGATGAGATCCATATTCAAGGGATTCCCAGAATCCATCCTTTACAAAGTATTAGAGAGTGGATATTCAATATCAAGTCTCATGACCTGTGCATAGGTATGACGTGGCACTGAATAAACATTGATGTGATGATACCTGTGTCTTTTGTAATTCCAATTTTTATTAGTTCATGTTTGTAGTACATAATGATTGCATTCACAATGGGAAGTTAGTGCACTTATAGACTACATCTTAATTATTTTTTCATCCCCTTCTGCTTGCTTTCTTCCTGCCTCCCTCCACCTCTCCATTCACTTCCCTTTTATGAGAGACCTTTGTATGTGATTGTCTGTGTGTCTTTTACATTCTTCCAAAGAATGAAAGGAATATGCTTCATCATTTGTTTTAGTTTCATACATGCAAGATATCATTGAATACAAAGTCCCCCCACCCCACAGTGGTCCAACAGCTCTTGCTGAGGTCCATCAGACAGTGTATAAACTAGACACCTGGCGCTTTCCAAACCTTTTCAAGTAAAGGTTAGAAGGCACCATGTTTAACAAAAATCAAGCATGAGTGCTTCAAATTTCTTGAGCAGCCTGAGGAGCCATCCGACTGAAAGCCTGCCGTGTAGCATCTTTTCAGAAATTTGGCTTTAGACCTGATGCCAACCTTAAATCCTCTGTTTAAAACAAATTAGAATCATACGTTATGTGCTGCATTTTAGAAGTAAATAACAATGGCACTTTTTTTTTTTTACTGGACTTTCATTTAAAAAATTATTGATCTGAGGGGGGAGAAGAGTAGGGATCCCTTTTACATCATTTTTGAAGGGAACACAAAGCTTAGATGTGCAAAGACTGAATTACAAATATGGGATAATTCAGGTCTAAATAAACTCATATGTAAACATGATACATATTGCACAATCCAGTATCTTTACAATGAATACAAGTTTCTTTACATGTGGCTGTCACTGGAATTCAAGGAAAAGATAGATGGCTACCTGAAACTAATAGGCTTGAACCCATTTCAGCACTTCTTCTGCTTCAATGAGTCCAACATAATAAAACTAGGTATAGCGTGCAGCAAAAGTAGCCAATGTAATATTCATTGCAACCATAGATTTCCATCTCATACATACAAAGCATGGATAAAGCCATATATTTGCCAAATCAAACACAGAAAAAGCCTTGGGTATCCACACCAGATGCTGGCCTAGGGTTTGTTTGTGCACAAGTAAATGTCATGAAATGAAGGTTTGTTTTCAAAGACAGTAGCTTTCATTACTGGGATTTGTCTATTCTAGAAGATCAAAATTACCCAGCACCTAATCCCTTTTCAATGATATTTCCTCTTTCTTAGGCTGAATCATCTGTAAACTTTTTCACTGGATTTTGTTTGAAATGCCTCAAATAGATGCCCTTAAGAAGAGCAAATTCCTGAGTGTAAGTTTGAAAAAAAAAA
>NDGN011473614.1:0-22662 GCA_002564285.1 Tympanoctomys barrerae
AAAAAAAAAAAAAAACTTTCCAAGCCCAGAAAGTTTCCAAGCATTTGCTATAAAAGTAACCTGGGCCCCACCTCGGGTGGAGCAGCTGCACAGATTGTTTGTTGTATATATTGGCGGCGGTTCTTTTAAAAAGAAGCTATGCAAACATGCCCTAGGAAAACCGAATTGCTGCTTTTATCATCTGCTCAAATAACATGTGAGAGGAGGAGCGCGCCGCCATCCCGGAAGTGGCCATTTCATTATGGTCCAGCGGCGGGGGCCGTGTGGTGCACAAGGTGCCCGGCGTGCTTACAGGGCAATTCGAGTAACTGCCTGGGAGTGTGTCTGCACACGCCTCTGCGGGGTCCTTTAAAGACTGGCCAGAAACACCAGCTTGTTAAACAGGCCTATTTATAGGCCTGTGTGTGTATTTTTCAACTTCCTGGGTTATATATGTTTACAAAAAACCCTAACTGATTATCTCAAGGCCCAAAAAATGGGTTTGAACTCTGAAAATGGAATGAAATGGAAAATTTTCCCAGGAAAATTTGAAACTGACCCCAGATGCAGATCAGAGGGCTGTCTCGGGGCGTCAAGGACGACTGTGACTCCACAAGGTTTCCTGGAGTCCTCCTCATATGCCTGGCCTATGCTAGCTCTAGCATCACTCAACCATCCAAGTTATGCAGGAGTGATTGATTTTTGTTTTGTTTCCTTTTGTTTTGTTTTTTATTTTTTCAACTTCTTTTTACCATGAGAAAATGGCTTTTCTGGTGACCTTCAGGCTGACCTTCTGGCCTTTGAACTGTCCTGACTGCAGGAGGACTTCTAGGACTTTGGTGCATGTGCCCATCACGTGGGTACTCTGGTGACAATGAAGAGTTGGGCCAGGAGGTCAGGGGTGTGGGAGGACGAGGGGCAGTGAGCACCAATGTCCAGTCCTGGAGTGTTCACGTCCCTTCCTGTCCCTTCCATGCCTTCCCAATGAGAATTTCTCTGAAGATACCACACACAGGACATGCATCATGTCCACCCACCAAGGGAGGCTCTAGAGCCTTCTGCTTCAAAAGAACCATACCCCACAAAAGACTGGGTGGCCCTGAAAGGGTCACCCCCTCTGGTTCCCAAGGGAATGAAGGAATTTTCCATCTGGAGAAGACACCAGAAAGCTATGCTCACCTTCTGCGCTTTAAGAGGCACAGCATTTGGAAGCTCCTCCCTTGCGTGTGGACTAGCTTACCTTCACTCCCAGGGTGGAGCAAAACAGCTGCAGTCTGCCAAAGTGGGGGGAGGGCCGAGGCAGGGAAGACCTCTTGTCTTTCTCATCACTGAGACCCGTGCCTGACACCCAAAGCTGGATGGAGGAGAGGTTTATCTGGGTTCGTGGTTCTCAGAGGATCCAGTCTGTAGCAGAGTGGGCATGGCAGAAGGGTCTGGCAGAGGAGAGCTGCTCACTGCATGACAACCAGGAAGCTGAGAGACAACCAGGCTGGGGAGGGAGATGCACCCTCCAAGTCACACACCACCCAGCTCTAACCAGGCCTCCCCTCCTACCAACCAGCTAGCTACAGCACCCGAGCTGATCACCTTCCCAAGGCCCCACCTAGGAGTGCATGAGTGTTAGGGGTCTTTTTTTTTCTCCAGACTATAACACCCCTCTCCTTCCTTCCCACAGAATTCCTCAGGATGTGTCAAGGAACGCAGGAAGTGACCTGTTACCACCAAGTGCAGGGCCGGAAGCGCTCTGACGCCATGGGGCACAGGGCAGCAGTCTTCCTCCTCTTTCTCCATCTCCACTCCCTTTTCTCCATCTCTTCCTCCTCCTCTTCCTCCTCCTCTTCCTTTTCCTCCCCCTCCTCCTCCTCCTCCTCCTCCTCACTGAAGCAATGTTCACATAACATAACATCAACTCGACCATTTCAAAGGGAACACTTCTGCGGCGGTAGGTGCATTCACAGCGCTACCTCCATGTGGTTCAAAAACATTATCATCATTCTCCAAAACCTACTTCCACCCAGCAGTCAGCCCCCTTCCTCTCAGCCCTGGCAGCCCCCAGCTCACTTTCTGTTTGGCTGGATCTAGCTGTTCTAGATAATCACACACACTCATGTAGTCTAGACCTTTTGCACATTTAATTTATCCATGATTTTTTGAGCTTTACTCCTTTTCATGGCAGGGCAATATTCTGTTGCATCCCACGTAGGTCACAGATGGTCATTTGTTGCTTAATGACAGGGTTACATCCTGAGAAATGTGCTGGGACCTGACTTCAATGCTGGGTTATGATCACAGCAGGTACTTACGTAGACCCGCACGGTGAAGCCTGCCTCCCACGGCCCGATCGTGGGGGCTGAGGCTCTGGGGTCCCAGACCTGCCTGTTGCACTCTTGGACTGCTGTGTTTGCAGTCCACCTACTCGTTGACCAGAATGCCAGCCTCTGGTGTGTGTGTGTGTGTGTGTGTGTGTGTGTGTCCATCAGACTGCACAGAGCACACTGAGCTTATTTCCCTGCACACTGACAGACACCCACGTTGTTCTCTTTCTGCCGTGGGAATGACCACAATGCCTCTGTGACCACAGATGTGTGAGGGTGCCAGAGTCTGTGTTCAGTCCCTTGGGGCACAAACCCCAACACCCCAATTTTACAAATGAAGGTACAGGCCACTAAAGGTCACCCAACTTGTGTACAAGTAAGCTGGTCCAGCAGCCAGGTCCCTGAGGGCCCAGTCCAGCTGCCACTGACTCCAGGCTGCTGTGAACCCAGCCCTCTCCTTCCGCCCTGACGGTGCCCTGGTGGGATGAGCCCTCCGGGGACTCCCCCACTTCCCAATCCCTTCCCACCCAGGCTCAGCCCTGCATTTGCTCACCTTGACCCCCTAGGTCCTGCGAGGGCCCTGTCCTCAGATTTCCCGGCTTAGAGTCACCGACCCACAGCCCACATGGTCCCTGCTGGAAACCCCTGGGGAACTCATGGTGACATTGTGAAGATGTCCCAGGAGCAGGAAGGCCGAGGCTATGACACAGTGACTGCCTGACTAGTTATTCCACAGCACGTGGGCAGGCCATGGAGGGATCTGTATTGTCATTTGTATCACTATTATTATTTTACTACTGTTATTCAATTTTTAAAGTTGAGTCTCTCATATAAGAGAAGCCATGTGATATTTTGTGTTTGCTTTATTTCACTTAGTATTATGGTTTGAAAGAGTTCAAGACAGCAGCCCATACACCATGTTTATAGCAGTACACCTCAAGAGCTAAATCTCTGAAGTGGCCTACATATCCACCCATAGGTAAACAGATAAAGAATGTGTGATATTTATACATCATGGGATATTACTAGGCCCAGAAGAAGGATAAACCTGAGTCACTTGTAAGAAAATGGATGGATTTATAGATTTATTTTCAGTACCTTGGGTCACAGAATGAAGACATGACGAATGCACAGAGATATCTCAAGCCCTGCCACCATCTTGCCTACTCTCAGCTCAGAGGGGAGCAGATGCCAACTTCCCCCTTCTGACTGGAAAGTGGTCCAGGAAGCCAGTGGTGGCCAGATGGGTTCTCTGTCTGCACGTACAAAAGCAGATGACTTTGTTCGAGCTATCCATGCTGAAACACGGTAAAGTGACAATAGGCTCTCAGGGGAAAGGAAGGGTGCATGCAGGG
Source organism: Tympanoctomys barrerae (assembly GCA_002564285.1). NCBI lineage: Eukaryota > Metazoa > Chordata > Mammalia > Rodentia > Octodontidae > Tympanoctomys > Tympanoctomys barrerae. The sequence goes on from NDGN011473614.1 coordinate 3,650, forward strand.
CCCTCTGTGCCCTGGTGGTGTTCCAGGTGGGGTCCCAGGGCCTGACCTTGTCATCATGGAGTCACTGCCATGCCTGCATTGAGGCAGCAAACTAAGAAATCAGGGATTGGGAGGAGTAGGTCACCAAGACCGCACCCCTGAGTAGTAACGGAATCAACCTAGAGCTGCTTTTCCTGGTTGCTTTAGAGGGACAAAGAGAAACAAGCCGCATGCAGGAGACCTGAGTGATAGCCCCAGGCCCGCTGTGCCTTGCAGCTGATGACCTGTGTCTCTGCAGCCCATAGAATGTTGTGACCTCACCACCCCAAGTAACCCAGGCATCTATTTCCCAGGGCCCACAGGTACAAACTCAAGAGGTGTGTGGAGGGGACCCTATGAACCCCGAGCTTCACAAAGCAGGTTCCACTGTCTGTGCAAGAGGCTTCTCTGGACTAGCAGGAGGGAAGGGTGGAGAAGAGGGTGGAAGCAGCCTACTCAGGCTGTGTACACGAATCATTCGCCCTCCCCCAACCCCGGCCTCAGCTTCCTAAGCAGATGTAACAACCAAAGTATTGGAATAATGTGTCCGCTGCACTGCAGGGGGCTAAGACAGGAGGATCAAAACCTGAGTCCCACCCAGGCAACTCAGTGAGACCCCATTTCAAAACAAAGAAGGACTGAGGTATAGCTCAGTGCAAAGGTCCTGGATTTAATCCCCAGAACTACCCCCTCCCAAAAAAAGTGGCCACAGTAACCAAAAGACAGGAGCAGCGAACTATGGGGGTGCAGCAGGAGATACCTCCCCCACCATCCTGTATAGTTGGTTTCTTAGTTGCCCAGGTAACAGTTCCTGTTCCATTTCTGGTTGTTCCTGTCTCTTAGAAACAGCTGGTCTCTGTGACACATAGCTGGTTATGATGATGCCTTTGGTGGTCACTGCGATGCACATTGTGTAAACCAATCCCCAACTGACAAGCCACTCTGCCTCTCTACTTCTTGTTTGCTTATCCCATATAAGCCCTAGACCACCTGCGATCAGGGCCTGATATTCTGGGAATGGTCCAGCCAGTGCCCACTGACGTAAATAAATTGGCCTCCAAATCCTGGTGCTGTTTGCGCTTTTCTGCTGGCTACAGCAGGGAATGGAGGAGAACAGCGGGATTGTATGTAGTACAAGAGGGAGGGAAACCAGAGGGCGATATAGGGGCTGGGGAGTTAGCTCAGTAGAATAAGTGCTTGCCTGGCAAGCCCAAGGGCCTGAGTTCAATCCCCGGTTCCGCAAAAAAGAAAAAAAAAAAGAACAGAGGGTGATATGCAGCTGCCAGGGACACAGACCAGGGTCCCACGGCTAGGGCACCGGTGTGGTCAGATTTGGGGACAGAGCACTGAGGGCATATGCTAGGGCCCAGGGAGGGACGGTAAGGGCTCATTTGAAGAGACAGGGACTCACTGTAGCATGACTGAGTACTTCAGATGACTGACATTTTGTGATTGCGTTCACACAATCAAAATCTAAATAATAAATAATAATGTACTTTTTCCCTCTTTCATCTTTTCTTTCTTTCTCTTCTTTTTTTTTTTTTGGTTGGATATTGAACCCAGTACCTTTGCCCTAAGCTACAGCCCCTGCCCTTTTTTTAACTTCATTTTTAAGTTTTCAAACAGGGTCTTGCTCAGCCTGGGCTGAAATTTGTGATCCTCCTGCCTCAGCCTCCCAAAATGCTGGGATTATAGACTTCACCACCTCACTAGACTCTAATTCTATCTCTGCTGCTAACAAAAGAGGAAGTAGTCCTGCTGAAGACTCAGATTCTCTGAGGCCACGGTCCTCTACCCTGGCTGCACTTTAGAAGCAGGCTGGAGGGCAAAGCGGCGGGGACTTTCCTGAGGCTCTAGCTCTGCCCTGNTTGGGGGGGGGGGGCCTTGCCTGGGGACTTCCTGAGACACCCTGGTGACCAAGTTGGATGATGCTCAGCTCTGAGCAGCGGCCGCCCTTCCTCCACCCCCACACCAATGACAGCTTGGGGTGCACAAACACCCGATGCTTGTCTTCAAAAGGGCTGGTATCACAGTGCACAGCCTGGGCCTCTGCATGGGCCTACCTACAAGAGCAAGGTCTTGCTTCCCATCCTATAAGTCACAAGAGAAAGGCAGTGTGGCCTTAGAGAAGCTGTGGTCGGCAGAACGCATGGCAACCCCTGCTGGGAACTTCGAATTTCCTGCCAACAGGCGACCAGCATTAGGGGCCCAGACAGAGCTGCCACCTGCAGGTGGGACCCAGGTGAGCCCATGCATGGAACTCAGGAACCAGGCCCACAGGCTTCAGAGTGGACCCCAGGCGGGCACGGAGCGCGGTTCCAGGAGGCCAGCCCCGAGCTCGGCCCCAGGCTGGCATTGCTCACCAGGACCCACGGCACAACCTGCAGTCTACGTGAGATGTGCCAGCAGCAGTGACTAGCAGCAACAGCTGTCACTTCCTGAAGGCATCCTCCTCTGCTCCTGCCAGTGATTCTCATGGCTGAGAAGCGGCCACACATGGGTCCATTGTGCACAGGAGGACATGGCCAGCCAGAGAGGCAGAGGAGCTCTCCTGAGGCAGCAGAGCCAGGCTGCAGGGCCCGAGGGTGCATGGGGTCTTGGGCTTTGAAATCCTTTTTTAAAAAAATAAAAGCAGAAAATTTATTTTAAAGGGGAGAAGAAGGAAGAAAGAGAAAGTGACACAGCAGACTGCTACTCTGGGTAAGCAGGGAACATTTGAAAGGGAAATGCTCCCAAATTCTTGACTTTGTGGCTCAGCCTAAAACACTGTTCCTTTGAACCTCCAGCAATTGCTGTTCAGCCACAAGTGACTGATATCTAAGGCAATGGGAAATTCTGCTCATTCTGAGCCATTTCCTCAGCCTAGCAGAGCAGGGACTCACAGCAAGGAGCAACCATGCCTGCCCTGTTCATTGGGGTGTGGGATGAACAGCTTTTGGGGGATGGAGGAAGAAAGAGAAGGGACAAACAGAAACTAGGACAAAGGGAGACACAGTGGGCAAGGGCGCTTGTCCCAGTCCCACAGGGCCCAGCTTGCCATAGGCATGTTGAGAAATCCCCACGCTGAATTCCAAGATTCCCCCAAAATTAAAACTAGGAATCCCATTCAAGCCAGCTATTCCTGTTCCATGGATCTTCCTGAAAGAGTTAGAGACATCACATCACAGCGATCCATGCAGGTCCATGTTTATAGCAGCACGATTCACAGCTAAATCTTGGAAGCTTCCTCTGTCCATCAACAGACGGATGGGCCCAGAAAGCGTGGTGCTCCCACGTAGTGGAGGTCTTCTCTGCCGTAAGGAAGGGTGCACTGGATCATTGGCAGGAAAATGGATGCACCTGAGACCGAAATATTAAGTGAAGTAATCCAGACACACACTTAATTAAATCTCGCACAGTTTCTTTTGTATGAGTAACCCAAAGCATGAATGTTAAAGAGCTAAAGAAAAAAATAGATACTAGAAAATAAGGAGAAAGACCTTTGGTAAATGAAAAGGTAAATGGGAGGAGGGGAGAAGGTGGACAGAAAGAGGAAGATACATTCTGGACGTGCACCCTGTCCCCACAGTGAGTGGGCTCAGGATGCATTATGACAGGTGCCGCCCTCAGTCAGCAGCAGGGCACAAGGCTCTGCTCCCGGGCAGCTATGAGTGGGGGATTGCTCAGGGAGACCCTCAGGACCAGGCATGTTGTGCTGGTGCTAGACCTCTCTCCAGGTCACCAGCATCAGCTTCAGCACCTGGTCGCTGGGTGCTGGTGTCCACCGGCCCTGAGCCTGCAGGGCATTTTGTGTGCCAGCTGCCCTGGCCTCCTCTACACAGCAGCACTCTGGACTCGGCCACCATCTCCGTCGCCTGTCCTGGTAGAAAGCCAGCACGTGGGAAAAAGGTACACGGCCAGCGCCACACTCAGGCCCCCAAAGAACACATAGCCCTGGGTGATTTCAGATGATCCAGCCTTTCATCACTTCAAGGAAAAAAAACAGTCTGTGGGTGGAAGAGGAGGGAGGGAGAACTGTGAGGCCCCTGAACACTGACTCACCACCGCCTGGAATGAAGAAGCATCGCTGAGCACATGAGACGACCACACTCCTAAGAAATGCCTCTGAATTCTTTGGTGCACTCATTCATTCATTCATTCATTCATTCATTCATTCATTCATTCAGCAAATATTCCTGGTGCTTTCTGAGCCCCAAGCACCACTGCAGGTGTGGGGAAATCACAGAAAAACCAAAGCAAAGCCAAAATGCTCCTTTTGCCCCACCAGAAGCTTCCCCTGCAGAGAGAAACACAGCTGACAAACAAGAAAGCTGCATCCAGTGGCAATGAGAATCATGGAGCCCCAATAAGGACTGGTGGCTTTAAAGTAGGGAAGGAAGGGGGTATGGAGGGAGCTTCCGGGAAGGGGCAATGACCGGGGCCAAGGAAGAGGTGGGCCAGCTAGAGAGTCAGAGTGAGTGAGGAGGAACAAGTGGGTGGTGACCCAGACCAGACTGCCAAGGGCCAGGTGGCCACCAGCGCTTGGGCTGTGACTCTGATGCACAGCAGCCACCACCCTAGGCAGAGGACACTCAACCAGACTTGATTTTTGCAGGGCGCACTCTGAGGCTGAGGCAGGACAGCCAAGAGAAGGTGGCCACAATCAGGGTGCAGGATGATGGAGAAGAGGAGGTGGTGGGGGTGGGACAAAGAGGCCCCGGTCTGCCTTCTTGGGTGTGATGGGAAGAAAGCCCATGTGCCCTCTCCAGCTCAAACATGCCTTTGATACCACCCGGAGGATGCTGCTCCCCAGCCCAGGAGTCTGGCCATAGTCTCCCTGCGAGAGTTCACTGAGGTTGAATCCACATCTGCATCCAGCTGGTGCTGGGAGGCATTCAGCCCTGTGGTGGCATCATTCCCAGTAGCTCCAGGTCTAGGTCACTAACTGTGTTTACACTGGGGGAAGACATTTGGGTGGAGGAGCAAAGAGCCAGGCACAAGAGCTGGGCCTGCCCTTTGTGCCCGTGTTCCCAGCACAGAGACATGCGGGCCCCTAACCGCTCACCAAGTCCACTGTAGGCAGAACCATGGGCGAACCAGCACCTCCACCTGATTCTTGTTTACTCCAAATGCTGCCAGGTCCAGATTAACAGTGAGAAAATGATAAGCCCCAAGGTCTTTAGGGGTTACTGCTCTCTGCTTATCAGAATGAAAACCGTTCAACCAGAACAAAGGTTTCTCTCTTCACCCCAAACTTCCAGGCCTGCGAGTTTTGATGTCTTTACAGCAAGCCGTGGGTTGACCTTTGGAAAAGAAGCAATGTAAAGTCAGCCCTCCAGGGCCCCATGCCCCAGCCCAAACCTCCATGCGCCCCATGCCAAAGCAATCATCAGGTCCTCTGTGCCAGCCTCAAGGATGACTGGCAGACCTGGGTTTTGCACCAACGCCAGCAGCCACTCTCCATAGACTAGGCCACGCCTGTCGTGTCCCTGCAGATTCTCCTCCCCTACACTGAGATCACTGCAGGCACAGCTCATGGCCAAAGCCACATGAGAAGGCTCTTTTGTGAGCCCTGCAGAGACTCTGAGTGATGAGATTGTGACAGAAGCTGCCTCCAGCTACGCGGCCAGGATAGATAGGTTCAGTGGTAATGCCCAAAAGTCACGTCCATGCTTTAACACGCAGACTCTGTGTATGTATGTGGCTCTATTCAAAGAAAGGGGGCCTTAGCCTCAAGATGAGGTCACTCTGGATGGCCCAGATGGACCTCTCATCCAGAACCAAGTGTCTGTAAAGAGACACAGGAGACGCAGACACAGAGGGGCAGGTCATATGAAAATGGCCCATCAAGAAGGACACAAAAGATTAGAGTGATGCAACTGCGAGTCAGGAAGAACCAGAAATCACCAGAGCTGGAAGAGACAGGGATAGATCTTTCCTGGGCCCTTCTGAGGGGTCATGGCCCTCCCAACACCTTGATGTCAGACTTCTAGAGCGTGAGACCACATATATCTATTATTTGAAGCCAGTTGGTGGCACTTTGTCACAACAGCCCTAGGACCTTATTCTCTTAGTGCTGCTATGACAGAATGTGAGACTGGGTAGATGACAAAGAGGTCACAGTCATTTTTCTCACAGCTCTTCAGCAAGGAAGCCCAAGATCAAGGCCCAGGCAGCAAACTTGTCTGCTTCCAAGATGGCTCCCACCACATTCATACGCGGTAGAAGGTGGAAGAGCGAGAGTGCCCAACTCGGAAGCTTCACATCTAGGGACTTTAATCCCACTTTCTAGGGAAGATGCCCTCAGGGCTGAGTCACCTTTTCAAAGCCTCACCCTGAACAACCTCCACACCAGCCACCATGTTTCCACACTTGAGCTTATGGGACATTCTGACTTCAACAGCTAGGAAACAGCCTCAAAAGAAGAACACAGCCCTTCTGCTTTATTGCTGTGAAGCATTAACTGGGCCTTGCTTTAAACCTCCAAAATTATTGCCACGGCAGCAGTAGGATGTCTGAACAGTGAACTGTCCAGGCAGTGACTTAGTCAGAGAAGGATTAGGCTGAGAATGAAGCAGGGTGTGGTGAAGAAATTCTTACAGAGTAGTAGCACAGACTCAGAGATGGAGGCCTTGAACACACAGCAAGTGGTCTTTTTTCTTCCATCAATAGCCACAGTCCTAGGGAGTAGAAGCCATGAAAAGCTCTGAAGTATGGAGGATAGGAAACTCAAAGCCTTGGCCAGATGGTGGCCTAGAAGGAGGTTGGGAGCATCTTGCCAAAGAGACCCAGCCCCCACAGCATCCACAGCAACTTGCATGTTTATGTTAACGGCCAGAGGGACCACATGACTTATGTCTCCTGAAGTCAGCCAACAGCTATGGGGAAACCAAGTCCACTGTGGGCAAGCAGCACTTAGCTGTGGGAGTCTGCCTCCCAGACAACTTTGGGCAGGGTCTCAGGCGGGATGTGCCTGGAACATCTCTCCACAACAACAACAAATCTCTGGTGAAAACAAGGACTCCAGTTCTTTTCCAAAGGAAATTCAAATCTGCCCCAATCTGTTCCAAAACATATTATTCAGACTCCAGTGACATGAAATAAACTGGCAGCTCTCGAAATACCTTGGGCAATGGGCCAAAGCCACACACATCTTATGTGCCAGTAATCGCATGTGGCACACGGTATTGGCACAAGGCTTCTTGGATCTCAGCTCCCCTCTGAGCCCTGTGTCCCTGTGTCAGCCCCTGGGAGATGCCAGGTGGGAAACCCCGCCTCACAGAGGCCAGACAATACCTCCACCTGCTTCTCCCTCTGAGATTCATGGCAGAGCAGCTACCAAAGGCTCCCACACGTGGAAACAAACACAGTGTTTCTTCTCAATTGAAGAGCACAGTAAGAAAAACTCCAGAGAGCAAAAAAGATAGGTTGTGAGGACGTTAGCATGAAAGTGTAGGGCAGGCCAACCCTTCTCAGGCCAACCAAACACATCCACACAGGCCTTGGGAATAGTCCGAATACGCAGGGTTTGTTTTAAAACTGTGAACTATATTTGAGTGATACAATTTCCTAAAACTCAATGGACCACTTCAAAAATTTCAAGTTCTTCATTATGTCCTTGTCTCCACAGAAGCAGGCTTCCGTGATGGAAGCTTAATCCTCAAATCAATGTGTCAGCAATTATTTGGAGATAGAGCCTTTGGGTGATAACTAGGACAAGATGAGCTGATGAGGGTGAAACTCCAGAAGGGCACTGGTAGCCTTTTAAGAGAGACCCCCAGGACCCTTGCTCTGTTCACCACAGGCTGTCCACCATGCTGCAAGAGCCAGAAGGTTCTACAGATGCGAGCTCAGCCTCCAGAAAGATCAAAAGTAAATGTCCTTTCTTTATAAACTATCTCATCTCAAGTATTCAGACATAGCAAGAGTTATGGCTTATATCTAGATGCTCCCCAAAGCCTCATGTATTCATTGGTGGCCCTTCAGGAGGTGACTGGATCAGGGGTGTGTGACACTGGTCAGTGGGTTGGTCCACACACAGGTTATGAATGTGCTACCTCTGTTGGGAGGTAGAGCTCGGGCAGAGGGGGTAGTCACCCCCTGAAGGGATGCATCTCCCTTCCCTGCTCCTCCCTTCACACCCTGCCTCCTGCCCACCATGTCACGAACAGCTCTCCTCTGCCAGGCCCCTCTGCATGTCGCCCTGCCTTGGAGCCAGGCGACCATGAACTGAACCCATCACAAACTGTGAGCCAACGTGATTCTGTCCTCCTTTAAGTTACTGTTCTCAGGTATCATGTCCCAGCAATAAGGAAAGTGACTGAGACACCGGCACATCTGGACTCCAACACTTAGAGGAATGTAAATTTAACTACTGCCTTTTGTTCTGCTCCAAAGAAAGGTCCAAGAGACCAGTCGTGCCTAAGCTGTTGCTCCCTCTTGTCTTGATGAGAACTTTCCCTGTGACTTCTTTTTTTAAATGATACAGGGTCTCATTACACAGTTTGGACTCATAGTGATCCTCCTGTCTCAGCCTCCCCACTGCTGGGATTACTGGCATGTGCCACCATGCTGGTTCTGGGGCCAGCTTGGCACTCCCAGCGTTCCAGGCCAGCTGGACATGCAGTACTGGGGATCAAACTTGGGAGCTTGTACTTACCAGGCAGGCACTTACGCCACCAAGCTATCTCCCCAGCCTTTCCCTACATCTTTAATCTCCCTCTTCTCCCTCCATTTCTAGCTCTGCATAGAGACAGGGAAAGCAGGTTAGCATCTGCTCAAAACACAGCAGCAGAGATGGAGAGCCTCACAGTACTCTCCTGTTGTGCACAGCTCAGAGTGAGCTTTTGAGTAAGGGACAACAACAGATCTTGCAAGCCACAGAAAATGCAATTTGTCTGTGACTAACAGGAGGCTAGACTACCACATGCTTCCTTCTAGAGTTATGTGCTGTTTGTCTACAGAAGCATCACAGTAAGTCAGGCCAAAAGAACGACTCGCACAGCTCCCCGACCCTCTGATAGGAGTTGTTTCAGGCAAGGATCCCCAGTACCACCCTCAAGTTTCTCCTGACTGGGCCACCGACCAACATATCTGGCACATGTAAGACGTATGGGTATTTGAAACACCCCTCAATTTTGAAAACCCCATCAATGTTGGTGTTTCTTCATTTTTATTAGTTCTCTACAAACTAATGCAAATGGAGCAGCTTGAAATAATGCTAGTGTCGCTGGGCAGAGTGACACACACCTATAACTCCAGCTGCTTAGGAGGCTGAGGCAGGAGACTTATCGACTTACCAAGATCCTGTGTCTCAAAATTGAAAATAAAAATAAAAGCACTGGAGATGTAGCTCAGTATAAAATCTCTGGGTTCAGTCTGCAGTACTGAAAAAAAAAAAATTCTTACCCTTCAGGACCAGAAACTCAAATCCCAGCCCCAGGGCACTGGCCACGTTGGCTTCTTCTAGATTTGGAGTAGACCCAGTGTCCCTCTGCCTGTCCAGGCTCCGCAGCCCACTGCCGTCATAAAAGCCAGCAGCCAATCCCAAGGGTCCCACCATTCTCTGCTCCCACTGCCCAGTGGCTTTTTCTGTCCCCTCTCCTCTGGGAGGTCCCTGAGTGATGACAGACCTGCCCAGAAGGTCCAGAGTCATTTCCCCGCCTTGAGGTCTTTCACAGAATGACATCCGCAAAGTCCCTCTGGCCAGGTGACATGTTCAGAGCTCTTCAGGACAGGACCTAGACATTGTGGGGAGTGCTGTTATTTCTGCTCCGCCACTCAAGGGCATTTTGGCTGACATGAAACTGAGCCATCACAGAATAGCATCTCTGTACCCAGGTCCCTGGACAGGCCACACACGGTGACATCCTGGCCTAATGTCGAGGTGTCGAGGCATTCACAGCTGGTTCTCCAGAAAATATCATCCCCTACACACCCTTTCTCCTACTTAGCGCCATGTCCTGGCCTGGCACTTGGAAAATCTGAGCACTGGGAGCCAGGTAGGACTCTGCATGTCCCATGCTGTGGATGTCACCCTTGTCTGAAGTGCTCACTGAAAGCCTCAAGGCCACCTGCAGGAACTAATAGGGCTGCACTTGGTAACCTCAAAGACACTGTAAGACCAGGACGTTCTCCCTCCCCAGCCCTCTACACCCCAGCACAGCCACGGTGGCCCCCTGGGGAAGTGGCAGTCTGTGTGGTCTTCCCCTCAGCCACAACATCCCTGCTTAGAAAGGCCACTGACCTCTCCACTTACCGTTACAAGGGGTGATCAAAATACTCAGTGAATGCTTCCACTTTTAAAAACTCATTGCGGCAAGAGACACATCACCATGAGTCCCCTCCAAGTCCTTCCTCTTGTTCCGGATGCACTCATCCTATCCTTCCGGCTACTTTTGGCAGCAATTCTGAGAGCCCTTTTTCCTGAGGGTCTTTAGAAAAGTTTTTTTTGTTTTTTTTTTAAATACAGTGAATGCTGCTGCCTGGTGCCACCCAATGGAAAGGCAGCTGATAAAAATGGGATGCAGTGTCCTTGTCCACCTTATTCACCCGATCTGGAACTGTGCAACGTCCAGCTCTTTGCCAAAGCCAAAATGACCAGACAGGGAAACATCTTTAATCCATTTAAGACACTGAAGCAGTCAGGACAGCGCAGCTAAAGACCCTCAGGAAAGAGGACTCCAGAGCTGCCGCAGGAAGTGACAGGGAGGGTGCGACCAGTGTGTGGGAACTGAGGGGGAGGATCTTGAGGGGGTTGTGGTAATGTGTCTTCCAGTGAAGTAACTTTTTAAGAATTGAACATCCACTGCACTTTTCTATTATTCCTCATGAGTTCAAAAGGTCCAAGGCCCGTGGCAATGAATAACCAGGGGTGCGACGCTGGAGCTCCCTGCAGCCCACACCACCCCATCCCGGTTGCTCCTGCCCTGTAGCCTGGAGGTTTCTCTTCTGTTCCTGCAGTGACGCTCATTGCCTCTGCTGAGGTGGCCCCTGGGACTCAGCTAACCTTCAGCCCAGGTCACTTCTCACTGCCAAGGCTGGGCTAAGGGCTGGCCGCTACCCTCCCAGTCACATGCTGAAACCCCAGCCCAGCTTCCTTAGAAGGCAGGAGATGTGAAAGTGGCGTCAGAGTAGGAGGCTTAGCTGAGATTAGGTCACTGGGGGCGAGCAGTGAGTTCCACATGCCAGGAATACTAAAAGTATGGAAATTTCAGCCAGGTTTAGTGGCATACGCCTCCATCCCAGGACTCTAGGAGGCTGAGACAGAAGGATCAAGCTCAACCTAGGTAACTCTAAGGAGAATCTGTCTCAAAATAAAATATAGTTAATTAATGAATGAATGAAATCTGGGGACGTAGCTCAGGCCAACTACCCTGGGTTCAATCCCCAGTACCATAAAAGGAGAAAGGGTGGTTTCAGGCATAGACACAGGCACAGGGAGAAGGCATGCGCCATCACACTGTGCTGCTCGCTGTCTCAGCTGCTGGAGCAGCCTGGCACACAGTGCTGGCCACCACTACAGTCACCAAGCTCCTTTGAATAAGGAGGCCCAGGGATGTGGTGTGAGCAGATGTGTGAACAGGGGACAGCAGAGGCAGGAGCCAGCCTGCTACAGCTTGGACACTGACCTTCACTGCCCAGCCACAGTGGCACTAGGGATATCAGTGACAGTGGCCAGAGAGGCCTCTAGGTTCCTCACCAAGGTCCCCAGACCCTGCCTGCATCAGCGCCCTTGAGCCAGGGCCTCAGCAGGCTGCTGGTCCCCACTTTTCCACAGGTGCCACTCCAGCCAGAGAAGGGCTCTGAAGAAAACCAAACCCTTACCATTCATCCCTCTTCCACCATACCCGCCCGCTCCACCTGGACACCCAAGTGGCAATGCTGATTTAGACCCACTCATGAGAGACAGCGTCCACTCTCACACGGCCTGGTTCTTTCAGGGATTGGGGGAGGAGAGAGAGTTTGCCCTACTAGAAACTGAACCCAGGTCCTTCATACTGAGCTACATCCACAGCTTTCTCAAAAATCTTTTGAGATACAGTCTTGTTAAGTTGCTAAGCTCCTGAGTTTGGGCTTGAACTTAGGGTCATCATGCCCTAGGCCTCCAGAATGTTGGGATTATAGGCATGGACCACCATGCCTGGCTGAAGGTTTTATTTTTACTACACTGACAGAGCCTACAGAATTGTGTGTGTGTGTGTGTGTGTGTGTGTGTGTGTGTGTGTTAACTGCTTGAACTGTGACCTCCATGAAGATTTTCATCAGGTGGCCTCAGCCCCTCCTCCCATGTCCCACAGCCCAGCAGAGCTGAGTACAGGCAGCAGGCCACTGGGGATATTTACAGAAGGAGAGGGGGAGAAGGAGTTGCTAATTTTAACTTCTCAGTTAAGAAGCTTCCAAGAGAATTTTTAGAGCACAAGGTATTTGAAAATAAGGGCTACAGAAGCTCCACATTAAAGATTCTGCTTCAAACTGTTGCTAACTTCCCCTCTGCTTATAGATACCGTATTTTGCCAGTTTCCAATAAGAAAGTTGAAACTCCAAAGAAGTGAGATAGTTTGGTTCATTAAAAATGAAGGAAGGAGAAGGGAAGGGAGAGAGGGAGGAAGGGAGGGAAGGAGAGAGAGATGGAGGGAGAGAGGGAAAGAGGGACAAAGGGAGGTAGGAAGAGGAGGAGGGAAGATGTGGTGGGCAGAATCAACAGCCAAGGAGAGCAGGCACTCCATCCTCTGTGCCTGCAGAGCCTGGTGGCCTCCCTGGCCCCACAACTGCAGGCCCTGCTGAATCATCTCCCTTGGAATGCTATGTCACTGTCCAAAACACCGTCTTGGCTTCTGGGGGACATGCTGGCCACCTACTCTATGAGTGCAGTTTTATTGGCTCACAGCCACAGCCATTTGCCTGCAGAGTCTGTAGCAACTTCCTTGAGATGAGCTTTGGAACAGGGACCGTATGGCCTCCAAAGCCTCAAACTGCCATCTGCTCCCTTAAGAAAACAACTGTCTGCGCCAACTCTAAACAAGCTCAGCGGCCAAGTGGCTTCTCCCTACCAGGTCTGCTCTGGACTCTGGAGCGGGCTCTGCTAGACTCTCTTCTTCCTGGGTAGGTAGGAGCCTGTGATTTCCAGCCCTGTTCTGGCCTAGGAGATGCAGCCACCTGGGTCACCCCCTAGTGGGGATAGTGAAGGCTTCTGATGTGCTCTGGTCCCTTTCCCCCATTCCTACCCCATGGCACCACACTAAATTCCTAGGAGTGGAGCCCAGGCCCTGAGTGGTTGTATAGCATGGGTCCCAGCCCCGCTGACAAGAGCAAGGATCAATTCACATTTGCTACCACTGAGGCTCAGGGTTACAGCAGCAGCAGCAGCTACTGAGCTGGTCCTGACCAACACTGGGGACTCTGTGAATCATTAGTTGGTGTCACCCAGAGAATAAAGGAGCTCATGCTGGCTCCAAATCTCAGATGTAAATGAAATACAACTAGAGAAAAGAGCAATCCGCCTTGGTTTAAGCAAAGGTGAGGACTCCTCAGTATGTGAAAACAGTAGGGGCTTCCAAGTCCCACCCCTGCTACTGTATGGGCTCCTAAGAGCTCAACTCATCAAAAAAAAAAAAAGAGCTTTCTGTGGACTGCTGGGGATAGTGACAATGACAGTGACAGCAATGTGCAGAAACAGGCACCTTCCCCCGCCCTTAACCTGCTCTGGCCTTCACACCTTCGGCTCATGTGGGTCTTGGTCAGGTCTACTACACATGCTTGGGACACAGGGCACAACACAGAAGGACCACACACCGTGTCAGCAGCAGGGCGGAGCTGGAGAGCTGCTGCTCTTGTTCAGTGTATTTAATAAAGGAATAAGCCAGGTATGCCAGTGCAGGCCTGCCATCCTGCCCTTTGGAAGGCTTGAGGCAGGAGGACTACAAGTTTGAGCTCTTCCTGGCAACTGTGGAAGATCCTATCTCAGAATACAAAAGTGGCTGGGATATAACTCAGGGTACCAGCTCAGCTTTAATCCCCAGTACTGAAGAGAAGAGGAACGGAAAGAGAAGATGGCAGGTCAGTCTCCATGGATTTGGGAATTCTGAACTCTGACAGGAGCCTGCATCAGCTCCACCACTCTGATCTCTCAGTCTCAGTGAGTTGCATCCCGAGCCTACCTGTAAGCTGCTCTCTAATTGCTGTGATTGTGCAGCCCTCAACCTCAGGCTAGGCAGGGATCTCCAGGAAGCCAGGCCAGGCCACCCCAGAGGCAGGAGGCAAAGTGCCGAGCACCCCACAGGCTCAGCCCAGAGCTTCTTGTCTGCTTACAGACAATAGTATGTCCCATCCTGGTCCCAACTACAATGCAACATCAGGGAGAAAAGAAATGGAGCTGAGCAGGCTGCTTTAGGGACTTGCACTGTCTGCCAAAAGAGCAAGCCTGGCCTTCCTATAGGCCGATAGAAACCCAGTGACCTAGGGGTTGCTCCTTCAGGTTGATGAGCACCCAAGATTTAAAGTCTGATGCCCCATGACAGGTCACGGGGGCCACAGTGGCAGTCCTGGACAGCACCAAGCCCACCTCTTCACACCTGAAGAGAGAGAACAAGAGCATTTGCCACTCTGGGAGAATCTTCTGTCATCTTCCAGAGGACTAGGGAAGCTCTCTGATGGACCTAATCCTGGGACACTGCCCAGAATAGACAAGGTCAGCCATGACATTGACTACCATAGTAGTGATGGCTTGGAAACCCTATGACAGCCTTCAACAAACAGACTACAGGTTTTCTGGGCTTCTTCTGTGAAATGGTGGCACTTGTGTCAAACTCTAAGAAAAAATAATGGTAAATAAAAGTTCCGATGAAAGTGATCTCACACATGTGTGGCTAATACCAAAACCATCACAAGACTCCACAAAGACCAGGACCACAGATGTGCCCGGCTCCCCTGCAACCTTACACAGTAAATCTTCCTGTAAGGATGTTTGTCCAGCACTTGCCTATAAGCCCTGGGCTGTGCACACCCTCAGTATTGGCCCTTATGGTCAGGGACTTTGGTTTAACCCTCTTCATGCTACCCCTGCAGGCTTCTCCTTGCCTCAGCCTCTGTAAATATATCACATCAGGTACTATGGTGCATGTCTTTCACTGAAGGGCTACCTCCAAACAAAATCCTTCTCCTTAGAGAGCTTCTCTCTGCTTGCTACTTAGCTGGTTACGGCTAATAATGAAAGAGACCCTGAGGGGCCTATTTTGTGTTGACAGGTTTGCTCCTGAATCATGCATCCTGCAGTGCCATCCCCAGAGGAATGGGGTGAGAGCATTGACCTGTGATCTTTGTGTCATTTATTCTATCAATTCCTAATTCAATCCTCTCAACCAGTTGGCCACAATCTCTTCCTGGGCCATGAAAGTCAAGTCCAGGATCAGCCCCAGCCTGTCTTTAAACAGACATAAAGAAACAGGGTTGAATCGCCAAGATTCTGCCCTGTCCAAGTGGTGGCCTTACTGGTGCTAAGCATTCATTTGTCTGTTTTGTGGGTATCTTCTCAGAAACCCAAAGCTGCCGTCTAGCCGGCACCAAGCCCTCTCTTTTCTTATAGTTCCCACCCCAACCCCAATCTGTGATGCTTACACTCTGCCATCAACCACCCACCGGAGGACCTGCCCCTCAGTGTTGAGGCCCTCTGTGTCCATTGAAGAAATGAGTGGAACAGATGTGGGCTCAGGCATGGGTACAGGTGGAGCCCACCTGGAGTGCTTAGGGGGTGCTTATGTTACAAAACAGGTGTAGCGAAGGGCCAAGCCCCTCTGCTCAAAGCAGGAGATCATTTCCCTCCTGCACCACTTATCTGCAGGTGACCTTGGACACCTACTTCAGGAATGTGCCTTAATTTCCATTTCTATACAAAGGAATGATACCAAGCCTGTTCCTAGAGTTGGTGTAGAGCAACTGAAGGTCAGAAGGCACATGTGGCTTGCTGAGCTTCACACAGTCTTAAGTGGTAGGTCTGTATAACCACACTGCCAAACTCACTTTCCTGGATTCAAGCAGCACTCGTGTCACCACCGTGGGTGACCGGGGAAAGGTGGCCCCTGTCTGCCCACTCAGTTCACATGGAAGGTGTGCACCCATTGCAAGTGTGCTTTTGTGTGACTCTCATGTTCTCCAATGGGAATATAACTTACATCTCATGGAGTTGGTTGCATACTACGAAACCCTTTGCCTTTCTCCTGATGCAGGTATTTACCAATCAGAATTTGCTTGTGTCAGGCTGCAATCACCTCATGCATAAGGACCCCACCCACTGCTCTGTGTGGAGCAGGGGAATGCAAAAGTGCGAGGGGGCTTGATCTGAAAGGTTTCCACGCCAAGAATTAGGGCTCCATTTAATTCTTCATTATAACATTGGAATACATGGCAGTGAGAAGAAATCTCAAGCTCGGTTGTGATGGTTTGTCTTCAGTCTGGTGGCGTCACCAGTCACCTTCAACACTCAGGTAAGGCCAACTGCTGTGTGTCCGCCCACCCTTAGTGATCTAGGTGACAGAAGAAGAGAAGGATGGTCTGAGAAGGCAAAACCAATAACCTTGCAAGGAGAGAACTTGCCTCCCTTCAAGCTTCCTCCTTGCTGGTCCCACCCTAGACCCACCCAATCCGTCCCCCAGTGAGTCCGCTCAGTCTTTGCACAGCCCCCCTAGGCTCCCACGTTTGTCCCCCAGGCACCACCTCCTAACACTGCCTGTACTGCTAGGGAGTTCTCATCATGACCCTGAGAGAGTAAGTGACTGAGTTCCACCAACACAGGCTGGTGACACACAGTGGATGATGGACAGAAGGGAAAAACGGGGGCTGGGAAAAGAATTCCGCAGTCTAAGTGCCTGCTCAGCAAGCACAAGGACCCAAGTTTGATCCCTAGCACCACATGCTGTGCCAGCCCAGGAACCAGGCGTGGTGGCACTTCTGTAATTCCAGCACTGAGTGTGCTAAGACAGGATCACTATGAGTCTGAACTGCATAGTGAGACCCTGTCCCAAATAAATAATTAAAAGTTTTTTAAAAAGAAGGGAAGAATGACTGTTGGACATCTTTCTGATAAGACAATAAGAAGTCATTGTTTGTGTCAGGCTGCAATCACCAGCTCCTCTTTTCTACTCTCAATTTCAGGAAGCCAGATGTCAGCTGAGTCTTTTCTGTGATTCAAGGCCTGTCCTGTAGTCCTAGGGTGTCCTTGTTCACCCAGATATAGGAGCTGTTGGGAGAGGAAACCAGGGAGAAAGCATAATTTAGAAGAGCCCAGACAGACCTGTTCATTCTCAGGCAGTAGAAGGGCAGAGATGGCAGGGGTCTCACCAGAGCGATGAGGGCAACCTCCAAGATGTGGGCTGGAGCAGCACGCTCCTATAAACATGCACTTGTCCCCCACAGAGCCTCACCTCCATGTTACAGCCTTGTCTCTGGGACTCCTCATTCTTTCAGAGTGCACCAGACACTTCAGTCCCTAACATTGTTTCCTAAGTGCTTGCTGTCACAAGCACCTGGAGTGAAGTGTGGGACACATCATCTTTCCATCCCAAAAGTAGATGATTAACAAATTCTGATCGATAAATACCTGTGACCTATCATTTCCATTCTATAGCCAACCTATGCTGTATGAGTTTCCAAAACATTTTATTGGACATTACTAGGATACCTTTTAGGGAAATGACTGACTCTAGCAAAATACCTGAGATCTAGCCCCTTGGAGTAGAAGTTAAGATCTTGAAAGCATGAGTCAGAGCAAAAGAAGTAAGTAAATTATAGCATTGGGGTTATCTTAAGAATGCGGGAAGTGAAAGAAGAGGAAGAAAGGAATGGAGGCAAAAGGAGAGAGGAGGCCAGGGAGATGGCTTGGTAGAATAAGCGCTTCCCTGGCAAGTGCAAGGGTTTGAGTTCAATCCCCCATTCCAAAAAGAAACAAAAAAGCAAAGGGAGAGAGGAGAAGACTGGGAACTACAAAGGGCAACGGGAAGCTAGAACTGAGCAAATGGTCATGGGGGACATTTTAGAGACAGAAATATTTATCCCTAAAACTATTAGTTGTCTTGCAGTATAAATGGTCCCATTCCCCATGCCACTAGCCAAATCTACACATATACAAGGACGATCAAAAACTAGGGCAAAGGTTTAAAATTCTTAACTTATTACAGTACCAGTGAACTTGCCATGAACACCCTGTTCCACTTATTCCTGCCACTTTCTGAAACAATTCTGGAAGTCTCCTTCCTGGGGTGTCTTTACAAGGTGTGATCAAAAAAATGGCTAACGTTTCTGCAAAATGCTATCCAAGGGAAAGGCAAGCCTGTAGAAACAGCATGCAGGCCTTTGCTCTCTTTCCTCACCAGATCTGGCACTGTGTGATTTCTGCTTCTTCTTCAAATTCAAAGTGATCATGAAAGGGAAAGGGCTGACCAGATAGCTCAGCGGAATTAAGCGCCTGCTTAGGGTGTTGAATAGGTTCAGGACTCTGAGACAGCCACAGCAGCTTAACTAAGAACACTCCCCACCTTCTGACCTTGTGGACTTACAATCACCAGGCCAGGAACTCAGTGTGTTAGTAGACACAGTGAGAAATAGAAATTACAGAAGGAGGTGACAAAACTGTCTCTAAATGGCACCAACTCGGCCAAAGCAGGACTTCAGAGGCACTGGATTCTCACGTCCTGCAGAATGTGTTTGATTCAGCTCGAATGTGAGCGGCCCAGTCTACACAGTGGATAACTGTGGTATAAATGTCCCCAACAAGCACAGGAACAGACAAGGAAATGCTGAGAGTCTCTCTTGACAAAGTCTCTCCATCCCTTGCTCTCCCTTACTTCTCTCATGAAGCCAAGATTCGGAAAGCTGTGCACCCTCAGACCCCACCTGTAAATCTTATAACCTGACCCCCTCCAATAATCCTATTACTCATGGCAGGGAAGAAACTCAAGATGGTCCCCAAACACATGACACAACACGAATTGCCCAGAGGCGTGTTGAGGGATTGTGAAACAAAG
>NDGN011473618.1:0-11720 GCA_002564285.1 Tympanoctomys barrerae
CCTGCACCCCAGGGAGGAATGTTTTTAAAAGCTTTACATCATGGCTTCCATTACCCGTTAAGTTCCACCAGGAGCCTGGAGCTGACTAGATGCTGTCAGAGGGCCGCCAGCTGCCAAAGCAAGCCGCTGAGGACAGCCTTCTGGCCCCTGCATGACGATAAGCACCACGCGCTCCCTGCCTCAGACAGCGGTCGCTGCACCCACCCGCTGAGCAGGAAGGATGCCAAGCCGGGCCCTGCTCACACCCTCTCCTCTTCTTTCCTTCCAGCTTCACTGAGGAGGAAGATGTGTGACCAGACCTTTTTAGTGAATGTGTTTGGCTCCTGTGACAAATGCTTCAAACAGAGAGCCCTGAGACCCGTATTCAAGAAGTCCCAGCAACTCAGCTACTGCTCGACATGCGCAGAAATTGTGAGTGCCACTACTTACAAATGGGAGTTGCCAGTCCTGGAACGTGGTGAGAAGGCCCAGGTCAGATGAGCTGCCCTGGAAGCCGCTAGCAGAGCCCTGTGTGGCAGGAGGACAGAACCCCCCAGGGTGGGGACAGGCACTCTTTGAGGGCTGCCTGGTGCCAGTCCTGCTGCTGCCCCCTCCTCTGCCCTCCACTGGACAGGAATGCTGGTGGCACCTGCATCGTTTGCATGCACTGTGTCCGGCCCGGCTCATTCTTTACTGTCTCTAGCCTGTCTGCTCAGCAAGCAACTGAGCTAAGAGACTAGCAGATAAACACAGGGCCCTCCTCCGCACGGTCCAGGCTGCACACACAGCCCGTGAGCCTTCCCCTACTGCAACCTGAGCAAAACTAGGCTCCCGCACCACGCCTCGATCCCATGTCTCTGGAGGGCCAAGAACAGAATGGAACTCAGGCAGTGGCGTGCACCCTAGAGGCGCCCACGCGCAGGCTTTCGACCGTGCAGTGTGGCTGCAGCCCTGGGAGTGGGTCTCGTCTGGAGAATTTGCAAACTGGGCTAAGCATTGCAGTCGAACAGCGCCCCCACCTGTTAGGAAGTGGTAAAGCACTCTGTCCGCGAGGCCAAAGGGAAATAGCTTCACGTTGTGGTGCTGTGCTGTGTGTGTAAAGGAGCGGGGCTTGGTGCACGGTGCTGGTTCTAATGCCTCTTTAGGCCAGGCAGAAAGCAGCACATTTGTTCTAGACCTGGTTCTGCAGACCGAAAGTGGGACCTTCAGGACCTGGGCCTGTCCCTCTGGCTTTGGCTAATCCTGCACTTCCCTTTCATGAATGACTGCCCCTGCGGCAGGAGCAGCCCCGAATCCCGACCGCGGGTCCCCCATACTCCGAGCCCCGCCTGGAGGGTCCCCGTGTTCATTGTTGTCTGGCGGAGGGGACAGGCCCAGGTCCTGAAGGTGACCCAAGAAGGAGGTGACGACACAGTCCCTTGATGGACCCGATCCCGAGCACGGTGACCCTAGAACACGCACAGCCCAGGCTTCTGTGACTTCCCGCGGTCTCACTTCAAGCAAGACCCCGCGGCTCTTCAGCCTTGCGTGGCTAAGCTCCTACGCAAGCGCTATGGCCGACTCTCCCAGGACCCGGGGGAAGGGACCTGTCGTCATGGAGCGCCACTGCCTGAAGCCCACAGACCCACACTTTCCACGCACACACCCCACGGCGGCCCGGTGGCCCTGGCCAGGGAAGCGTAGGCGCGGCCCGGGAATCCTGTGCTCGTGACTGTGGGTGTCACCTGAACGCCCTGCTGTGGAAGGCACCAAGGTGCCCGCGGCCTCAAGGACTCCTCTGGGTGTCCTCCCTGTGCCACCCAGGGGCCACCCTGCTCCTACCTCTCCATGAGTGACCCGGGAGGGGCCACGGCTTGTGCTCGGGAATCGCAGCACACGCTATCGTTTGTACCCTGGCAGTGGAGCGCCTGCCGGTGACTGAATTACTGCGGAGACCTTGGGTACCGGAGGGCTCGGCGCCCAGCTCCGCCCTAGGCCTGGGGCTGCACGGAGGGTGCGCATGCGCACGGCGGGCGGAGCCGGGCCGCGGTCCCTGCGCATCTGGGTCCCCACCGCTCTGGGGGGCACACCCGGCCGTGCTCTCCATCAGGTCTGCGCATTCGCCGGGTTGAGGGGCAGTGTCGCTGCTTCCCGGGAGCGGGGAGACCTGAGTAGGGCCCAGTCCGGCCTGCACCTCTAGTGTCCACCGACTCACGCCGCGTCTCAAAGCCTCACTTTCCCCGGAGAAATCAAGATCCTCCCGTCTCCCGCACGGTGTGCGCAAGCACCGCACGTGGGCACAGGTGGGGGCGGGGCCTGCGCTGCGGTCCCCGCAGCTCATGCCCGGTCCCTGTTCCCGCTGTCCCCAAAGATGGCCACGGACGGGCTGCACGAGAGCGAGACGCTGGCGGCGCTGCGCAGCGAGGCGGAGAGCCTGAAGGGCAGGCTGGAGGAGGAGCGCGCCAAGCTGCACGACGTGGAGCGTGAGCTCAGTGGCGCGGGGGAGGGGCGGGGGGCAGCGCATCGCGGCCCCGGGGCGGTTCCTGAGCCGAATGCGGGGACCTACACGGCAGGTGGCCGCTGCCGAATGGGGTGCAGGGTCGCGGGTCTTGGTCCTTCCGAGCCGGGGTCTCCGCCTCAGACCGTGGCCCCCACCTGCTCCCTCCGGGGAGCAGCGCGGCCTCTGCTGGGCGGGAACCTCCGGTGTCTCCGCTGCGGCCCTGGAGACCAGAGAATTGGTCACAACACGAGCCGCCCCCTCCGGGGCGCCCCCGGCTCAGGCCATCACTGCAGCAAAAGAAGGGCAGTGGCCCCCAGGCCCTGTTAGCTACTTCCTACCAGAAGAGCGGGAGTCGCCAGGAAACTTCCCAGCACCCCCAGGATGTCCCATCGGGCTCCATTGTCGGAACGAGGCTGGGGACTGTAGAGGAAACTGAGGGAGGGCGGATCGGGTCTCATCATCCCCCACCAAAGCTGTTGCTGGCGTCAGAGACAAAGCGGGATGGGCTTGGGGAGCACGCGGCGGGGCCTGCAGATCTGGAGACGCTGTGGGCACCAGGAGGGTGCCGGAAGTGGGTTCTCCGAGCTCACTCCTGGACAGATAGGGAAACCGAGGCACAGCCCGCTGATGATGAGGCCACAGCTCCCAGCCTTCCCTGCCCTGGCCTCTGGGGTTCACAGTGAGGAACCCCAGATGTCCCTGGTAGCAGTTCAGCCTTCTCTGGAATGTGGGACCTGCCCTGTGGGTGGGGGGGCAGCTTTCCTCCGGGGGCCCCATTCCCAGAGCCTGTGCCAGCTTTGGATAGGAAAAGCAAGCCTTGCCATTTCCTAGGTGGGGTGCATCGAAAGATGGGGGGTATGGGCTTCCTTGAACCCCAGTTAGGGCCAAGTGGCCCTCAAGACAAGCCCTGGCCGAAGCCCAGGAAGGAGGCGCAGAGGCCCACCCCAGCACAGAGAGAGTGTGCAGGAATCGCAGGGGTGCCCATGTGAGGCAAGTGCAGGCAGTGACCTGCAGTGGGGTGAGGAGTGGGGTGTGGAGGATTGGATTTTTAACCCTGAGGAGCCGGGACCACTGGAGATTTGAGGGTGACCAGGGTGCAGACACCTCTGCTCCTTCCCAGGGACGGTCTGGGCAGCCTGCCCTGCTTCTGCCAGAGGTGGCCCTGGGTGGAGGTGTCAGAGCTCCCCTGCCTGTCCCCAGCTCCTTCCTTCCCTGAGTGTTGCAGCCTCAGCTCCAGCCAGATTGGGACCGGGAGCTGCTACATCGCCTGTGAAGTCCCACATAGGTGCAGCCAGGGCCACCACACCTGCGCACTTACCTGTCCCTGAGTTCCCTTAAGAAAGAGCAGATGGGCTTGGCACAGGAACGTGGTCAGATTGGAATCTTGCGTCTGGCTCAAGGGTGACCAGGGTTCAGCTTGGGAGTTAGGCTGCGTCTGCTGGCCAGCGGCCCTGGAGCAGGGGACCCAGAGCTGGGGCAGGAGGACGGGGGCTGTCAGGCCAGGGAGGCAGGGACAACAGAGGCCCTTTGGTACCCGTGCCTCTCCTGCAGCCAGCCTACAGCAGCAGCTCTGTGAGTGGTAGGCCCTTCCTACTTGTGCAGCCCAGGCTGCTTCATGGAGGCCCGGATCTTCCCTGTGGCGTCTGAGCACTGTCCCTTCTATGGAGGCCACAGTGAGGTTTCCAGATCCTGGTGAGGGCATCGGCTGGATGCCAGAGGTTGTGGCTTATTTGTGAGCAGAACGCACAAGAGGCCTCTACCTTTGTCCGGTTTGTTTGTTGTTTGTTTTCCTGTTTGTTTTGTTTTTCCTATTTTGAAGTACTGGGAACAAAGAGCCTTCACAGAGCCATGTCCCCCAAACTTTTATTTTTTGTTTTGAGGCAGGATCTCATTAAGTCACTGTATGGAGTAGCCCATGCCGGGCTGAAGCTTGTGACCCTCCTGCCTCAGCCTCCCAGAGAGCTAGGATAACACACATGCACCACATGCCTGCTGCTGTACGTTCTTGCACTGCGGTTGTATGGATGGCCCTGCAGCCACTGCTCCCCAGTGAGACCCCTTCAGCCACAGGTGGAGGTGACCAGCTCATCCCAGTTTGCCAGGGACTTTTGGATTTACAATGCTCTTGGGCCTTAGACCCACTCTGCTTTTGGATTGGGTTTGCCCAAAGCCTTGGCTTTAAGACCCTAATACAACAAAACCAAAGTCCCTAAACTAGGAGAGGGGAGCAAGCGTTTCCCAACTGCAGGACCCCACTCCGGCACCCTGTTGGTACAGAGGAAAGAAACTCCCAGCCTGAAACATACGTGAGCTGAGATCGTGGTCTCTAAAGCCAAAGAAGGAATTTTAGGAATGACAGAGGTTAAGAGCAGAATATATTTAAAGGAAAGAAAACTTCTGTGAGACAGAGGGAGCGAGGGGAAGGGAGAGAGGCGAGAGAAACACGAACCAAGTGGGTTGCCCTGGAACCTGCTTCTTCTGGGAATTTTTATAGATTCAGGAAGTGAGGCGGGTTCAAGGTGAGGACCTTGAGAATTCATAAGGTGGGCAAAACTGGTCAACCAAGAAGATTACAAGCATTAAGTGTTCAGGTAAAATTGGTTAAATTGAGGTCAAATGGACAAGGGAATACGGAGCAGGGGGTTTTCCTGTAGCGGGTTGGGTTAGTGACTTCCTGATTTTCTCAAGGTGATAGAGACCCACTTAGCAATCCCTAATGTCTGTCCAGAGGGAGGTATGTGGCCGCATTTGCTTAATCTCTGGCCTAGAGGTCTGGCCCTCAGGGAGGTGCCTATCTCTCCCACAGCTGCAAGGTGAGGCATCTGTCTTCTATACCGGCTCCTTTGAGGGCTGCCCCATGTGGCTGCCTAGAATATTTCTATAAACTCAGCTGCCTAAGACACAGACACCAGCGACCCCTCTGGGCCTCACCCCAGCATCACCCTGGGCCAGCCTTGGGGACCGTGGAGAGCCCTGTTCAGTGACTCCTCCAGGTCCTGGAGGCTGGTCCTGGGCGTGGTGGGGAAGAGCCCGCTGCAGGGCCTCTAGAGGCATCTGCAGCCCTCATGTTACTGTGACCACTGCCTCAGAGTCACATCATCTCTTGCCCTAACCCTGCACCCTGCACCTCCCTCTTAACAGGAGCCTTTGGTTCTGCTGGGCCCACCTGGACGACACAACCCAGGATGAGCTCCTGTCTCGGGGCCCCCCTTAGGCAGATCTGCGACCTCATTATTGAGTGGTGGCATTGCCTGTGCTGTGTGGGTGCCCTCAGGAGCCAGGAACGGGGATGTGGGCATCTGCAGGGCTGTGACTGCACCTAGCCCACAGCTCCGATCTGCTGCCCTCCCTGACAGCTACACAGAGCCGCAGTCTGCATTTCAAAGAATGAAAAGGAAGTCCACAAATACATATGTGGAAGGTGTGAGATTTTTATTAGGTTAAAATACCAAAAACAGAGCCGGGGAGATAGCTCGGCAGTCTAAGCACCTGCCTGGCAAATGCAAGGACCTGGATTTAATCCTCGGTTCTGCAAAAAAAAAGAAAAAAAAAGCAAAGTTCCCAGTGGTGATGCTGTCAGAGTCCCATTGGCTTCAATAGGAGACATACGTACATGTGAGAGCCTGCGTCTAAGGCCAGGCAGAGCCCCAGCGTCCAGAGGGGTTCAGAGGTAGAGCCACTCCTCTGTGCTGTGACCACTTTGCAGCAAGCTGTAGTTCAGGACGGGCCTTTAAGAAAAAAAGAGAGGAAGCAGAGAGGGAAGCAAAACCAGTTCAGCTCTAAAGGTATTTAATGTAGCACTTGCCGGAGGATCAGGGGTGCAGAAGACAGAGCGGGGACCAGGAGAGCACAGGTGCAGCCCTGGGCCACATTGGAGCCGTCCGGGGTCACAGCCCCTCGGCAGCTTCTAACTCTGCGGGGACAGAGCAGCCCCAGCAGCACCAGGCAGCGTTGGCCCGAGGGCTGCAGACTGAAGCCCCTGGCAGGCTTCCTGCTGCAGGCTTGCAGCTGAGAGCAGCGCACTTTGCCACCGTTCTAGATGTATCGGAAAGGCTTATCTCAGATGCATTATTGCCCGGGCCTAGGCCCCTTCTAATTTTACACTGAGAGAAAAATATAGCAGCAAGCATCGTTGTAGACCAGCCTGGGCCTTCTGTTGGCCTGCTCCAGTATTCAGACAAGATGGTTCCTGGGTCCCTGCAGGTCCCACCTACCATGCAGCCTCTGGCTCTGCCACCACAGTGGTCAGAGAGCAGATGGCCCGGCTGCTTCCCCAGTGTGCCCGGCTCTGGTACGCGAATGTCGTCAGCAAACCTCCGAGGACACTGTAATATTCCCACAGGGTGCTCTGCCTCTCAGCCCTTTGGGCTTCTAAGTGGAGACTCGGTGTTGGGAGCTGGCCAAGCGCCCTGTCTTGTGGGCGAGCGTACAGGAAAGGCACAAATGAAAGGCAGCGTGCAGTGTGGTTTGAGGGGGGTCTGGAAGTCAGAACTGCCTGGGCGCTAAGACCAGAGCTTCTCTGGGCTGCCCAGGCTTATCGGATCCTTCACAAGTGAAGGGGTGCAGGAAGTGGAGGGCGTGTCTGAGGCAAAAGTCCACAGCTGAGCTGACCCTGAGAAGTTAGAACCAAGACATGCCAAGCAGCAAGCCTCCCTGATGGGAGAACCGTCCTGTCTCTTGGGTTGGCGGTTACTGCCCTGGAGGAGAAGTGAGAGCCCAATGCCCTCAGTCGCAGCCTTGTGTCGCAGCCTTCAGGGACTGTGGACAGGGCTTTCCCTACACAGCCAGAGAGCACTGAGGGCAACAGCCTAACCCTGGCACAACCTGGACCCCACACCTCAAGGTAGAACTCGCATGCCTGATGGGGGGTGAAGGTGATCTGGGCGTGCGGCTCTGTGGTAGGCACCTGGCTGGCAGGCACGAGGCGCTGGGCACCCTCCCCAGTACCACAGAGACGAAACCTCAGTCTGGAGACAGCAGTGATACGGCAGCTATAGGCAGTGCTTGCAGGCCTTTGTACGGCATCCTGTAACCCCCACATTTGCTTCTCCCGCGCCCCTAGTGCGTGCCCCGCCTCGCACTTACTGGGGGAGATCAGTACCAATCGCTCTGCTCCAAAAGGTGGCCTCTTTAATTTGGGAAATGTTCATGCTGTGCTCCTGCACCAAGGAAACAGTTTGTTTGTTTTGTTTTTTTAATTTATTTGGGTGTGTGTGTGTGTGTTACCAGCTCAGCCCACCAGGGGGCGGGGCGGGCGTGTGGTGCTGGGGGATTGAACCGCGGTCCCTGTGCTTTGCTTAGCTTGTTCCAAGTAGGTGCTTTAGACCACTGAGCCATCTCACCAGCCCCAAGGAAACAGTTTTTAAAAGTAAAAAGTATGTGCTTCTCTCTGAGGGGGGTGAACTCCAGGCCCTGCATGTGTGACACAGTCATTCCACCACAGAGCTATGTCCCTAGCCCTTTTTTATGTAATGTGATCCTGAGGCAGGGCTGTGCTGAGTTGCCGGAGCTGGCTTTGAACTTTCGCCCACCTGCCTCAGCCTCCCAGGTGTCACCATGCTCAGCCACACGGAATGAGTAAAAGTAGCTTTGGGTATTTGGTCCCCTTCGTTCCTTGGCCTACCACATAGTGGCTGTCAAAACACTAAATACCAGGTTTGCTGGTGCACAGCTGCAATCCCAGAACTCGAGAGGCTGAGGCAGGCGGGTTGCTGTGAGTTCAAGGCCAGCCTAAACTGCACAGCAAGATGCTGTCGGAAAAAAACAGGAACATTCAGAGTTTGTTCACGCTTCAGTCCTCTTTTTTTTTTTTCTTCTTAATCTAGAATGGAAGGAGGGAATGTACCTCGTTGTGTGTTTTCATTTTATCAATGTTTGTATTTAAATTTTTATGTATGGACCTGCATACAATATGAGATATGATTTTTTAAAATGTGCTGACTATTGAAATGTCTTAAATACATACTACAGTAAAAGACACATGTCATTCACCTTCCTCACGGTGCTCGCCTGGCCGCAGTGCAGCGCTGAGGTTCATGCACAGTGGGCAGTGCGTCCTCATCACCCCACGGGCCCCGCAGGCCCACCACGAGGGAAGGGCACGTGCATGGCTGGGCATGGAGTGGCATGGCAGAGCAGGAGCCATCTCAGAGGTCCTGGTGTCCCTGCCCAGCAACTTCACCTGATCGCAGATGCTTGGCAGCTGGAGAGGCAGTGGGAGGGGGGGACCAGCAGGAAGGGACGGGGCTCAGAGCTCTGTTGGGCCACCAGGAGCAGTGGCCTGCGCCAGCCGGGTTGACTGGGACAGAATTCACCAAGGCCACTCAGTTTATTCCTGTTGGTGCTTCAGTGACTACAGCTTAGCCGCCGGCTACAGAATGTCACAGTTGACATTTGTCGCTTTGCACTGGGCTGGATACTGAGTCTGGCAGCCCCTGAGAGTGCAAGAAGGTGAGCCAGCTGGTGCTTGGTAGGGCTGGGCTTTGGCCACATCCTCAGACCCTGGAACTGCCTGCCCTGCTCTGTGCGGCCCTGGGAGCCCTCAGCAACTGGGCCCTTGCGGGGGGGTTCCTGGGAGCAAGCAGTGAGGTGCTCCTCGTGTCTCTAAGAAAAATTAGGCCCAGGAAGGACAAGCATCTGAAGGCAAAGGGAGCACCCATCTGCCCCAAACTGTTCCCACAAATGATGTAAGGAATGCATTTAGCTGGTTTCTAGATCAAATGGCTGCAGGATTTGCCAGCTAGAGACAGCACGGAGTGGGTTGGGAGCGAATCTGTGCGTGGGGAGGAACCCGCAGTGGGAGAAAGGAACTACTGGTTGGGTGTGTTCAGGTTCCTGTTATGTAAGGGAAGCCCCATGCGCATGGGCAAGGCCTCTTTTCTTTCTAAAGAGGACAGAAGGGCTCTGGTTAAGCAGGTGCAGTACCAGGAGGAGGGGGAATACCCACGTACAGCTCTTGGTGCCGCCTGCACAGCGCCTGCCCGCCCAGCGCTGCTGTGTGAGAGCCCGTAGCGCCCCAGGGGCCTCCTGGTCCTCAGCTTCACTCTGTGGGCTCTGGGAGCGCTCGTGCGCTGTGTGCCAATAAACAAGCCTTGTCTTTCTTGAGACAGGGTCTTGCTAAGTTGCCCATCCTGGCCTTCACTTGTGATCCTTCTGCCTCAGCCCTGAGCAGCTGAGGTTTCAGGTGCGCACGACTGACACATTTTTCACAGCTTTGATTTTCAGACTTTTGCACACTTTTGTTCTTTCATCCAAGATGCCTAAAAGGAACCAAGACTTCCTGGAGAAGTCCTGATTGCGGCGGGTCAGAGGGAGCGGAGGGCTTGGGATGGGAGGAGCTGAGAACGGAGGAGAGTCGGGAGGTTCCAGAGGGTGTGATGGGCTCCGTGGGCGGCAGCACGCCTGGCAGTTCTCACCCCTCGCTGCTGAGCACACAGAGCACCTGCATCCTCGCTAATAGACACCAAGGCCCAAATCCGTGGGGAGGAGGAGAAGCCTCCTTGGATTAGAAAGCAGGGCAAGGGCTTGGAACGGCCCCTGCTTGTCACCAAGTGATAAGGCCCTGCTGGGCCACTCACAGATGTCACAGTGCAGGTGCCATGGTGCCCAGGCACCACCATGATATCAGGTCTCAGATTATCCCACCACAGAGGTCCCCAGATGCTGCCAGAGGCCAGTGCTCATAGGTGGGGTGTGGACCTCTAGAGCGGGCAGCACGCGTACCTGGCACGCAGGACCTCCCTGTCCCCACCATAGTGCATGAGCCAGACCTCAGCTCCAGCTCGTGCTGGACAGGCTGGGAGTCCAGTGCAGCAGAGGGCTGGGCAGGGCTTGGTCATGAAGGTTGCCTGCGCCAGCGGCGTGTCCCTGGGCCCTAGACGAGGCTGTGGTGCTACCTCAGTGCCAGCTTGTCACTGGTCCATGGTCAGTTAAGGGAGCATGGTGTAGTGAAGCTTGCTCAGAGAAGGCCTCTCCAGAGGGCACTTGGTCATAGTTCAGAGCCCAGCATGGCTCTTGGGAGGAGGCCACGGGTGGCCTAACTGTCCCAGCTCCTACAGGCACAGATCAGCACTGAGCCTGGTTCCCTTTCGGCCAGGCGGAGGGTTCCAGGGAAGGAGGCAAGTACCAGACCTCTGTACTCACACGGGCAGGGTGTGACCCTCAGGTCTCTCGCCTGTGGTCCCTGCCAGGCATCGCAGGGTGCTCGGTCACCACCTGCCGAAGCCCAGGGAAGCTCTCGGGAAAGGCAGGGTCCAGGCTTGCAGATCCTGGGCCCGGTGGTGCGGTGGGAGAATCAGGCGCATGGCCTGTTCTTCCCTCCGTATTTGTGGTGTGGTCAGAAACCGTGACTATCTTCATGTTTTTCTAATAGAGTTACAGGCACATTTCCATGAATCCCTTGAAGGCTCAGGATTCTGTGGTTCGACCCCCAGATCCTCATGCCTTACCAGACCTGCCCTTAAGGCATCCTGAGCCATCAAATAAATAAATAAATAAATAAATAAATAAATAGTAAAAAAAAAATCCAAAGGCTCAGGATGCTGTGGTTCAGTCTTCATGAATGATCTCCTGAGATTGCCCTCCCTTGCTTCAGACACAGCCATCCCCCATTCTTGGCACTTGCTGAGCTTTGCTCTCGTGAGGGTTTTTAGTTGCACTGTGCTGGCTGCCTCCATGTCCTGAGCGGATTTGCAGCGTCCCCCGTACACGGTCCTTTTGACTGGGGAGAGCTGGGTCAGGTGAACAGGGTGGTGAGGACGCGGCACCGCACTGCACGAGCTGCCTGCCCATTGGCCAGCACTCGGCAGCGCGGTCACTGCGACATCAGGAAAGAGGACTCCAGAGCCGCCTCAGGCTGTGTGTGTGTGTGTGTGTGTGTGTGTGTGTGTGTGCAGGTGTCACTACACAGCTTGGCCGCATAGTGATCCTGTCTTCGGCCTCCCTAGTGCTGGAGAGCTGCTTCAGAAAGTGGCGAGAACAATAGGGTAGCCAGGCGTGGTGGCACATGCCTGTAATCCCAGCACTTGGGAGGCTGAGGCAGGAATATCATTTCAAATTTGAGACCATCCTGAGCTACAGAGTGAGCTCAAAGCCAGCCTGCATGCCGAGACCATGTCACACACACACGCACACACACACACACACAAGCATGATAGGGTATGGGATGCTTGTGTTCAGATTAGGGGGTAGTACTTTTTGTGGCAATGCATCTTTTACCATATTAGGATATATATATATATATATATATATATATATATATATA
>NDGN011473625.1:0-12748 GCA_002564285.1 Tympanoctomys barrerae
GAGGCTGTAAACAGGAGAATCACTAGGAGTCCGATCTAGTAGTGAGGCCCTGTAGACCCTTCCTCGTCTTCACTTGTAGGAAGCCGACATGTTTCTCCAATTCTGATTTTTTTTATTTTCCTTTTAAAAAACTATGCTTTTTACTAAAATATTTATTCATTTATTTACTTGGTGTAGGGTCTCACTATGCAGCTCAGACTTAGAGTGGTCCTGCTATCTCAGTGTCCCCAGCACTGGGATTACTGGCATGCACTACTACACCTGGTTTTGGTCTGCAGCATGGCATGTGGTACCAGGGATCAAACCCAGGACCTTGCACTTTCCAGGCAGATGCTTAGACCACCAAAGCTGCTTCCCTAGCCTTTTACTGAAAATTTAGGTATTATAAAACAAAATCAAGATAATATAAATCTTTATTTCATTGAGAATAATCATCAAAGAAAAAGTATTTAAGTATTTTTTAGCCCCATTATATGTTCCTAGAACTGCTTATCACAGGTGATCCTGTCCTTAAAGACATAGCTTTAAATTCACTATATATTGATTGTTTTGGAAGCATGTGGCTGTGCTGTTTTCGCAGTATACAGCATTGACCACCAAGGACATTTACTTGGAAAATCTGTGATGGATAAAAATGAATCATTGTTATTTGTTAAACACAAAACAACTAGAATACCTCTTTGATAGTGGTATCACATGCTGCAGAAAATGATACCAATTTGCCTTCTGTGGTTTCCATAATGAGCTATTTATTTAATTCTTTTATGTGTCTGGCTTTATAATTTGCTATCACATAAAACCAATACTTTTTTTTTTCTTTTTAATGTATTGGTACAAGGTCTCACAATGCAGCTCAGACTTGCGATCCTCCTGTTCTCAGCTTCCCCAGCGCTGGGATTATAGGTGTGCACCACTGGGGCTGGT
This sequence comes from Tympanoctomys barrerae, assembly GCA_002564285.1. Taxonomy (NCBI): domain Eukaryota; kingdom Metazoa; phylum Chordata; class Mammalia; order Rodentia; family Octodontidae; genus Tympanoctomys; species Tympanoctomys barrerae. The sequence continues at coordinate 925 of NDGN011473625.1, forward strand.
CTTGGTGGCCAGCTCAGCATGCCTGGGAGTGGGACTGTCATGGCATGTGGTGCCAGGGATTGAACCCAGGTTCCCGTGCTTACCTAAGTAGGTGCTTAGTCCACTGAGCTATCTCTCTAGCTCTGTACCATTTCTACTTTTTTAAAAAAAATGTTTTGTGTTCTTTAAAAATAAAAGAAATAAAATTTTAAAAGGACATTAATAGTGAAATAGTGATTCCTTCAAAGGCAAGTGACATCTATAAATTTTGGTCACTTCTCAGAACACAAAATAATTTTGCTCAGAATAATGGAGAATCAAAAACTAAAAGATTTTTTTTTTTTGTTTAACACACAGTAACAAAATAATGTTTAATTGGTTGTTGTAATCTTAAGCAAAAATATGTCTTTTAAAACATATTAAGGGCTATAGTAGTATAATTTGAACAGAATAACTCTTCCTCTGTAATCCTATCAGCATGACTTTAAAAATGATCTCATTAAAGGGTTGAATATAAGTTCTGAAAGTATGAATACTACTTCTGTACTTGGAATTATTACAACTACCTTCACCAGCACTACTGGTTAAAACACGGTTTAGGTAACTGTTTAGCAAAATCTATCATTGCCTCTAGAAATACACCAAATCTCATTACCTGTAGAAATTTATCAATATGCATAATGTATAAAATATATATTATGAAATATCTTTCATAATATGTGCAAATATATGATTATGATATGACATGTTAGTAGCATGTTTACCATTCAGAAGTTTCCTCAGGAAGCTGTACTTCAGTAATCCAAATGTTTCAAAACAAAAGAACAATTGCTTTTAGGTAAAAAAAAAAAATTTCTGTTTATCATGCAGCACCAACCTAGCTTTCTCCAGTCTGGCATGGTCAAGCAGAGTGATCCTGCCCAGGAGGGTGCAGTCTCGTTCTTAGGCAGAGGCTTCCCATGGCTGTGAGTTTAGGGAGAAGTCAAGCAGGGAAGATGAGGTTGCCTTGGCCAATGGCTTTTCCTGTTGCCAGTTAATCCCTGGTTATTTGTGGATCTACAAGAAAGCAATTGGAGAAATGGAATCCTTCCAATCCCCGGGACTGGTGCTATTCATCATTTCCTAAAACCATTTAATACTTAGCACCCAGAAAATTGTACATTAAATTATGACAGAAAAGTAATTCCATACCCTCTCTTTCCAGCCACTTTAGCCCTGGATTTAGTCACTGGCATGGTAGGACATAAAATCAGATAGTCTAGGGCAGATGAAATAAAAGCAACATTTCTGTGAAGATAATTCTCCTTGTCGCTTCTGTAAATGGACATTTGAAATGTGATGAGGAATCTCTCTCGCAGACAATTCAAGTTGTCTGTGAAAATGAGAAAAGTATCGGTTCAGTTTTCTATTTCCACTGAATGTTGACCCCAAATTACATGAAAATTAATGAATTTAAACTCAAACTTCTGTGTGTTAACTTTGTTCTTCTTTTGGAGTGCTCTAACAAATAATATGCATGCACGAGTGGCCTATAAACAATAGAAAGTTATTACTCACTGTACTGGAGGCTGGAGGTTCAAGATTAAATGTCTGAAGAGGGCCCTCCTCCTAGTTCATAGGTGACTGTTTTCTTGTTAAAATCTCATGTGACAGAACATTAGGGGATTTCTCTGCAGTCTCCTTTGTAAGGGTACAGATTACATTCATGAGGCTCTATACTCACAACCTAATCTCCTCCCCAAACCCTAATGTCCTCCTCTTTAACATCATCATAGTGGTGGTTAGACTTTAACATAAGTTCTGAGGAGCACAAATGTAGGCCCAAGCTTTTCTTTGAGAACCAATAACTCCAACCTCTCAGATTCAATTTTCATTTTGACTCCTGAAGGAAGAAATGATTTTCAATACCTCACTTCACTTGTGTTAATGTCAAGTGTTTTTCCTGGAGGCTGTTGTGTCTACCATTTTGATGTGTTAATGCTTAGGATTGTACTGTGGGTTGAAGACATATCTATTTTACGTTGTCCAAAGTTATCCGATTTGAACTTGTTGTTTGAGCACATATTCACTATGGGGTGACTTTATGCTTACAAAGAACATGTGAAATACAAGCTGGTAGGCAGAGAAGATCACTTCTTTCCCCGATTCCAAGTAAAGTAAGAGGAAAACCAGTTGATTTGATTTACTAATTGGCAATTGGTACGTAGACCACAACTGAGTGAAAACTACAGAGCTATGTGGATCAGAGTAAAAGCAGTAGGTGTGTGCCGTTCCATGTGGTCCACCTACTCTTACATTACTAGAGAGTGTAGGGCATGTGTGGAATGGGAGCTAAAAGTTATCTAAAATTATAAATTTAAGTTTTCAAAACAAGGAGTAGGACAAAATGCAAGTTGGGATTTGCCTGGATTTTGCAACCCCTACACTGGGAATTTTGTGGCATTTTCCACCATCCCAGCTGCAGCGTGGTGCTATAGAGGATAAATGGCTGGGTCAGCTGGGAATGCTGCTTGTGCAGCCGAACCAGGGGACGAGCCCAAGGCAGCTGGGCCAGTTCATGGACGTTAAAGCAAGTTTGCATATAAAACAAGAAACCATAACTAATTAACACCAGGCAGGTGGTCTTGATGGAAACTTAAAATCCAAACTAGGTCAGCAGGGAATACAGACTTGGCAGATGAAACTGTAGCTGAAATGCTTCCCAAGGACTCGCCAAGGAAGCCTCGTGCCAACTACCCTTAGAAAAAGCTTCCTGTGCCAGTCATTTCTGGGAAAACCAAGCCAACGACAAATGACTGCAGTTCTGAAAATGAATATGATTATATTAAGGTTTCAGGGCCTTTAAGATTTGTTGGCGCAAGAGGGGAATCAGCCAGGATGCTGCTCCGTGTGCGTTTATTAATAGCAGGGAGGATCCTGGGGAGGGGGGCAGCACTCAGCAGGAGAGAGGGTGTGAGCAAGTAAGAGTTGCAGGGAGGAAATAGTTAGACCCCCACTGAGTGCCAGAGCAAACCCAGATACCAAGAAGGGCTGAACTATCTGAGGAACAGCCAGCGCGGCTGAAGTGTCCAGAGTGAAAAATAAGTTTCACTGCCAAATGAGCGTCAGGAGAAAGAAGGCTGAGAGGGTGAGATGAAATAGAGAAACAGAGAAGGGGGTGGTCGGAGGTGTGATTTCTATCACAGGGCCGTGAGGAGATGACACAGCAGTGTGCCTCCGCTGAGCACGCTCTTCTCAAAGGGCGTGCGAAAGGCCGAGATGATACACGTGGACGAGCCCTGAGAAGCCATCTGCTGCCACATCGTCCTTTTATAGCTGAAGAAGCTGCAGGCTGGAGGGGAAGGGTCTCTGCAAAGGCCACTGGCTGAATTCTTTAACAGAACCCTCCGGAAAACTGAGTCCGGTGTTTTTCCATTTGTTGTTCTTTCTACCTCAAAGTCAGGAAATGCTACCCTGGCTGGTTATACACTCCCTCGCTTTAAATTAAAAGGTGGGCAAAGGTTCCGAAGAAAACTGGAGTTTATACAGTAATCAAAGCAGGAGATGGATAGTTTCTATTGAACTGTTATGAGGCTGAAATAATCAGTTTTAAATAGTCAGCCGCTTTCTGACTGTGCACAAGCTCAGCAGAAAATGGCTCTTCAAGGAAGGTTTTTCCAATTGTGAAAAATATCAGTATACTTATCGTTGGAACAAGAAAACACAAGGCCGTTTAATAAACGTTTAAAGTCCCACTGCTGAGAAGTAACTATGATTGTGTATTTCACTGTAGGTTTTTCTAAAAATTGTTTTATAAAAATTGAAATTATTATACTTTTTTAAAAAATTAACTTTATTGCATTATTTCCATTTAAGAAAATGAATTTTCAGGGCTTGCTTTGACTTTCGGGCGGCGCATTTAGGACGCATCAGCTCCTGGGCGAGGAATAGCCCCTGCCCGCCTTGCCCCGCAGCTCTGCCTGCCCAGCCCCCTCTAGTTCCTTCCCGCTCTCTCATTTTCTCTCCGTCTCAAGCGCCATGTTCCTCTAACCATTTCCCTGTGAGAGCTTTTGTTTCGGATTTTGCAGGTTCCTAACGAAGTCTCCATGGTGGGACATCATGAACCATACCTCCCTTAATTTTAACCCAGAGTTCATCCCAGATTATGAAGGAGGGTGAGTGGGGAGCGAGAGGAGAGAGGATGCACTGCTCAGTGATTCATTATTCACTAATAAAGATGAGATTTAAGTATTATCAAAAGACAGCTTCCTAAAAGAAAGTCTTCTTTTCTGTTACATATACTGTAGAAATAATCAGGATCTTTTAGTATAACTTAAGAAACTGATATATTTTACCATTATTTTATTTTCTCACTCCCCTCCTTCACTAACCTGAGTTTAATTCTGCGCTAAAGTTAAAAGGGAGAGGAACTGTCAATGCTTTTCCAATACAAACACTTTGTTGTGAATCTTAAGACCAGAAGACAACTGTTTCCTTCCTTCCTTCCTTCCTTCCTTCCTTCCTTCCTTCCTTCCTTCCTTCCTTTTTCTTCCTTCCTTTCTTTCTTCATTTTGTGTTTGGTACAGGGTCTCACTATTTAGCTCGAACTTCTAGAGAGCTTCCTGTTTTCAGCTTCCCCAGTGCTGGGATTACAGATGTGTGCTACCACGCCCGGACTCAGGGCCTTGTCTGCGGCCCGAGGGGTGGATTGAAACCTAGTCCCTGTGCTTGCCAAAGCAGAAGCTTAATCCACTGAGCTATCTCGCCAACCCTACAACTGTTTCTTAATTACCATTTCATTTCTGCCTCATGGCCTTGCTTTTCTCTCTTTTGAATCACAATTCTTACTTTAGTACCATTACGTGTTCCTGTCCTGATACAATATTAACATTGTTGCTCCTAGAAGACAGTGCTTGTGTCATATCTTATTACTTAGTTCCCTTAGCAACCCCATTAAGTGGGCCATGTTATTTTCAGAGTGAGAACATTATTGCTTATAATAGTTACAATATTTCTTCTTTACTGTTATCTATCTATGCACTAAGCTAATATTTTTATTTTCTTCTTTCTCTTATTTAAATTTATAGTGACTAAATTTCTAGCTTTCCTTATTTAATTTTATAATAGTGACTTTTATATCACAATATTTAAGTGATAGGATATTAAAGGAGATACATAAACTTTGCATTCTCTCCTGAGAAAGGATTAGTGTGCTTTCATTTGTACCATCATGATAGACATAAGGGTGTCTTTGATAGTATCTTTATTTGGGAATTATTTGACTTAGATGATTGTGACTGCCATGTTGACAAGGGAGGGGCTGTGATTATCCTTTGATGCACTGACATGGCCAAACTATATATTCCTCAGTTATTCACTCAAACATCAATCTCTGTGTTGCTTTTGAAGGTGCTTCATGCATGCAATAAAATTCTATAATCACTTTACTTTAATGAGGGAGAGCATCCTACACAGTCTGGATAGGCCTGTGCTATTTTTGTGTGGCTATCACAGACTATCATAGAATGGGTAGTTTATACAGGAAGGAAACTCATTTCTCACAGTTCTGGGAGCTGAGGAGTCCAAAATCAAGACACTAGCAACAGGTGAGGGCTTTGTGCTATGTGGTCTCATGCGACCACATGGGGAAGGGGTCAGAGGACACCAGAGTGAGAAACACTCAAACTTAGTTTTATAAGAATCCACTCTTGTGGTAATGAACACGTCCCCTTGATACTGACATTAATCACCTCCAGTTGCTTCTCAGTAGGCCTCGCTTCCCAGCACTGTAGCCCTGGGGATTGTTTCTGATATGTGAAGCTTGTACATTCAAACTGTAGCACCTTGATTCAGTTGAAGGGCTTTAAGAACAGAACCTCATCTTCCATGGAAAAGAAGAAATTCCTCTTGTAGACAGCAGGCTCAGGCTGTGCCATGGCTTGCAGGCCACCTTCTTGATGATCTGCCCTGTGGATTTCAGACCTGTAGAGTGAACCCCAATGACCACGTAAGCCAAGTCCATGTAATAAATCTCTCACTGTGCATCTCTTGCTGGTTCTGTTTTTCTGGTTGAATCCTTGGTGCCATGGGAGACGAAACACCTCCAAGTCAGATGGCTCCAGGTGGCAGAAGTGGGGCCGCCACTGTACACACTGTTTCCCTTTCTACCAGACAGCCTAGCTACCTTTGCATTCATCTGGTATTCTCTGCCTTGATCTGCCTTGTCTATCTGAGATTCTGTCCTGGATTTTGCTTTGTGTGCTGCTCATAGGACATAGAGGACAACGTTTCGGTTTATCATGTGTGTCTGTGAAATACAGAGATCTTTCCAGGTAGCTTAGAATTTAGCTTGTACTCATTACTTTAATCAATTTGGTCACTGATTAGCTTATTCTTATTTGTTGCATCAACATAGACAGATTGTCACAATCTTTACTCAGATTTTAATTCAAGTTACTAAACCATGGAATTCAATTTGTTTTAACTTCCATGATTTCTTATCCATGTGGGAAAACATTTTTTATTGGAGAGATGGTTCCTCAAATACATGAAGCTGATAAGGATGCTAAGTTTTAAAAAGGTAGGATTTGAGGGATGTCCTACCTTTACAGGCTTTTTCTAGAAATATGCTGTAGGAAGGAGTCATCAGTGAAGCTTGGACATCTATACTTAAATGGAGAAGGAATGAATTTTTTCAACTTATCAAACTCAATGCCTTTTCTTTATAAGAAATAAATATTTTTACATCACATCTTCCAGTTAAAAATGAGACTTATTAAAAATAAACCATATGCACATTAAGAAAACAATACTGGAGGCAGGGAGATGGCTCAGTAGAAAAAGCATTTGCCTGGCAAGTGCAAGGGCTTGAGTTCAGTGCCCAGTTCTGCAAAAAACAAAACAAAACTATGTTATAATGCTCTCATAAAAATGTAGTTAAAACCAAAAGAAAGAAATTTACAATAAAATAATCCCCCAAACTAAATGTTTAAACATGAGTATATGAGAAAACTTTGAAGGAGTCAACTGTTCAATGTGCCCAAGGTCTGTATCAATACTATAGCTGCATATGTGGGCTGGGTAGGTGTTTATGGTGGTGGCTTGGTGATTACAGTGAGTGATACAACTAGTGATGTGGCTTTGTGATGCAATGAGCAATTCTTAGTGGACCTCAGAACAAGCATTACAATTTTACTTTGATTTGCATAGTGATTACATTTCAGGAAAACATGCTGCATATTAAGACAATACAAAAGTACTTTCCGTTCAAAATTAAGTTAGACTGCAGGCTCTGATAATTAATGGTTAAATTTCTGTAAACCCCAGAGATCAGAGAATCTATTTTGCCCAGAATTTCTAGAAGAGTATTCAACTCATAGTTGGGTTTTAGTAAGCGTTCACATGAATCCACGAAAGTGTTACCTCTCTCTGAAATTAGTCAGGACTTTTCGAATTTGTACAGGATGAAGGACCAGTATATATTGTGCCCAAGAAGCCACAGGAGGACTAGCATCTGTTGCCCTTACTTACTAAAGCCAGAAATGCTAATTATTACAAGAACCCAAAGCTACCACCACAAATTTCTGAACTGCCTGGTTGGGTGGTGTTAGAACCACAGCATTAAGTAATGAAGTGGGTGCAATATCTACCCATTGAGCACTAGGGAAACCCATTCACAGGCATGATGCCTTCATCAGTAGAGATGAGGCGGGTCTCCTCAGGGAATATCTGCTCTGAGGTATGTTCCAAATCATGTGGCTATAGCCCTGGCAGAAAGGGAGTTGGCTGCTGTAGATTTGGGGATGTTGAGTGTGTGCAGAACACAACCACTGCTGGCTCACAAGGAACTTTGAGTGCATTAGAGAAAGGTACCTGCTCTCGCAAGACCATTTGGATAAAGAGCTATAGCTGGGACCTGATGGCGCACACAACTGATTACTGGAGTTGATGAGCAATACTCTGCTCTTCTTGTGCCTCCCCTCCTGGCCTCCTGATTCAAGGGCTTCTTTGAGGTCTCACACATATCTTTGTTCACTTTCTGGATGAGATAGAAATCAAGAGCTAAGAATAGGCCAGGGAGATAGCTCATCAGCATAAGTGTCTGCCTTGCAAGTGCAAGGTTCTGAGTTTGATTCCCAACACCAAAACAAACAAACAACAAAACATGTGAGAGCTAAGAGCAAAATATAAATTCCACACTAAGTAGATAGAGGCATAGATGGCTCAGGATGTCACTGATGGTGTTACTGTATTCTGGAGAGTTAATCATAATCTGGGTAAGAAAATTTGTGAGTGTCAAAGGGAATCAGAACCAAAGAAAACATAGATAAAAGGAAGGCTTAAATTTTACCAATAAGTCTAAGGGTTAGTCTCCTCATGTCTTGGGTAGTAAAGATACAGAGTACTGGTGTCTTATTCTAGATGCATTTCCTTATAGACATTTGGGACTTCAGTGATCAGTGCATTTGGAAGGATGTGAATCCTAGCTAAATACACACTTGATTGACATGTACAGGGAAATCTACTTTGTAGTTTTCTATGGTGTCATATATTTTTGTGGGGGCAGGTATTTTTGTTGAGTGTCCAAGGGAACTTACCCCCCAGGGTCCCAGGGCCTTCTTGGTGAGGCTGAAAGGGAAGGTCTTAAAAGACAATTCTTTAAGCTGATCTCTCCTTCTGTTACGGTTTATATCTAGATGTCCCCCCAGAGGCTCATGCTGTTGTGGGAGTGGTGGCTGGCTTTTCAGAGCTGGATGACTCTAGAGTTTGTGATTGATTCAAGGACCAGTGCTGGGATTATAGGTTGAAAATTCTACAAACTGTGAGGCAAATCAAGCCCTTCATCCTTTAACTTTAGATGTTGGATATTTTGTCTCAGCAACCAGAGAAAAGTAAGAGACCTGCCATATGCCAAAACATGTACTCTTTTGTCACTGTCTTCTGTGTTGGCAAGATTCTATTCCAGCCTTACTGAGTGAGTGTAGAGAAACATCAGCAGCATTTACTCTTCACTTCTGACCTGTTAAAATTCATCCCACTGTCATTTTTTCCCCCATGACTTCCTAATAAAGCAGGGGTTTTCTTTCATATGCAGGCCACAAGGAAATCCCCAGTCCTGCCAGGAGATTTTCTCTAAACCTGAGGAGGGTATGAGCATGAGGACAGGCTAATAACATAAAATCAGGCAACTAACATAAAAGTCTTGGTGGCTTAACAGAACTGTTATGGCTTGTGTCTAGTTGTCCCCTCAAAGCCTCATACAGTCATGGGGCAGACTTTTAGAGTTTGTGGTTCATTCATGATCCAAGCCTGGGATTATGGGTCTGAGTGCTGCTGGGATTATGGGTGTGAGTGCTACACCCAACCTGGGGTAGATAAGGTGGAGAGACAGGCTTCCTTTCTATAGCCTTTGTTGCTGTTGCCCCTCCATTTTGCTCTTGCAGTTTTGCTGCCTTCTACCACCATGAACTGCTGCCTTCTGCCATGTTCTGGTCTGCCTTGGAGTCAGCTGAGTATGGGCTGAAACCTCCAGCAGCTGTGAGCTAAATAAACCTTTTCTTCCTTCATTTTGAGTGTTGGATATTTGTGCCAGCAATGAGAAAAGAGTAACTGGGATAACAACAAAACATTATTTCTTTTCCATATTGTTTCTCTGTATGTCTAGACCAGTTTTCTAGTATTTATAACTCTGAAAACTTCTAGGTTCTTGCACCTTCTTAGACTTCTATGTCAATATGCTTTTTCTTTTTCATCATACCACAGAAAGAAGCTATGTAGTATACCTAATTCAGTTCCTTGACCCAGAAATATGACCTGTCAATCACTTTTGCTTACACCAGATTTGAGGGAGTTATCCTCTTGTGTTCAAGAGAGGAGCACCATGTAGGAATGGACCCTAATGGCAATGTACTAAATCTATACATACCACGAGTGTTAGTCCTCACAGGCTACCTTGACAAAGTACTGCAGACCAGATTGCTATAATGACAGAACTTTGTTTTCTTATAATCTTTGAGACTGTAAGTAAAAAATGAAGGTGCTGACAGGTTTTCCTTTCCTTGGCTTCCAGCTGACCACTTTCTGCCCAGGCCCATCTCCCATGTGCATGTGTCCCTGGGATTTCTCTGTGCACCCAAATTTCTCTTACTGTGGCATCAGTTAGGTTGAACTGAGGTCTACCATCATGGCTCTATTTGAACTTAATCACATCCTTGAAGGTCCTATTTTCAAATATAGTTATATTCTGAGCTAATGAGGGGTAAAGAGTCAACTTATGAATGTTGTGAGAAACACAATTCCACACACAAATCAGGCAGCACAGGGATTTTCTCTATGCAGCATGTTCCATCTATGTTGTTGACTTTCCTATAAATATTTCATGGCAAGGTCCAAGTGAAGCTTTGTTTGTTGCCTGATTGTCCTTGTCTAAGTTGCAGGCTACAGCTCACTTTTGCATATGTATTCTTTTGCCCAGGTGGGATTCTTTTCTCACATTGTTTGGTGTTGGCTGGTAAGAGCCAACCTTTACTAAAGAATAACTTAGATATAGGTAATGGTTCTGTCCCTAGAGGCAAAACTGAAGACTGGGAATTACTATCCTCATTAGTATCCCCTTACAGCTTTCTTATGTTTGTGTCTTAAGAAGTTGTGAAAGGGCTCATTCTTGTCCTTCCCTCCCTAAGTGCAATGTCTATAAAATGTGGCAAAATGTGGAACTATATACAGTCATTGTGTGGAGACAGCTGAGGGGGTAAGGATGGCTTGGGGAGAAGAGGAAGGGATGCAAGGTAGACAGTACCAGTGTTTCTCTGCCTCACTGTCACCTTTTATGCATGTAGACTAGCAGGTGCATATACTCAGACCTCTGAAGCCAGCACTGTTCTGCTTATGGCAGAGCTGAGACAGCAAAAGCCTAGTTGATGACCTTGGAGAAGACTCTGGGTCACTATAAGGCCTGTTCCCTTGAATGTGGTGTTGGGTGCTTGGCCTTCTTCCTGTTTGTCCACATAAAATCTTTGTCTCATGGCCAGGTTGTCAGTTTCCAGTATCACCTGGACAGAACTATTTCTGGGCCACCTTGATGGAAAGGAGGTAGCAGGCATGACAGGGTGGGCCTTCTCTGTGCCCTCTCTTCATTTAACTGCCCAGGCAGGAAAATAAAGCACAGCTCCTATGCCAGTCTAAAGCCAGGATGGAATTTGTGATGCTCCTCGGCCTCTTTCCCCAGCAAGTGTTCCTTTATTAGGTTTGAAGCACATGCAGCAGCCATGTAGAGAGCCACTGAAGAAAGAAAAGTTGGTGTTGAGGAAGATAAACCAGGTGTCATGCCCTGGCTTAGGGTTAGGGTTATGACTAATCATCTTCTAGGACCACCCAGGTAGTAGTGGATGCTCATAGTAGGATCAGTAGCAGCACAGAAAGTTAGCTATCTGTTTCCCCCTGGCTTCATACATATGGATATGAGGCTCAGGCAAGCCCAACAAAGGAAAATTTAAGGACAAGAACTAACACAGGAACAGTTATCAGACTGGCTTTTATTTCCACTGTCTAGGAATTATTCTCAATGGGTTGCAACATGGAAAACTTCTGAGGTCACAAGAAGGATAAGGACTATGAACAGAGGGCTGATATTTCGGAACATGACCATCATGGTGGTTAAATTTTATGAGTCATTTAGACTAGAGGTGGTGAATCTCTGGCATGTGTGCAGTAGTGTGTTGGTTGGTATCACTGAAAGCTCTAAAACTTTTCCTATCACTCGTTTAGATTACGGTGCTCCATTGTTTGGTCAGGGCCGGGGAGATAGGTCAGTGGCTTAAGTACCTGCCTAGCAAGTTCAAGGCCCTGAGTTTGATCCCTACTACCA
>NDGN011473630.1:0-25946 GCA_002564285.1 Tympanoctomys barrerae
AAGAAAGAAAGAAAGAAAGAAAGAAAGAAAGAAAGAAAGAAAGAAAGAAAGGAAAAAAAAGAATATTAGTTCTTTGCAGAAAGGGAAAAGGGATGGAATCGTTCTCAATGAAAAGGACAAGTTGGATATATAATTAGCTGTAATGACATGCATTGACTGTTTGTGCTTGACTTTTCTATACACAAACATATGGCTAGAAGTTACTTGTGGAGTTATTGAATTATATTACAGCTATTGATCACTGACAGTTTATAATGGGTGTGTAAAATCAGGAATTCTGCCACACTTCCTTCTTTCTGACCCATACATCAGTCACTTGTCATGTTCATCAGAGGTTGTTTTGTTCCAGTTTCATGATCAAGATGAGATGATTCTTCTGGCTATTTATTTGTAATCTGACTTACATGGACCCTGCCACTCCCAGATATGAAAAATGATGAGTCCCAGGACCCCACTGTCTAGCAAAGCACAGGAGCAAGGACATAAGTGCTACAAAACGAACCCCAGGCCCCTGGCTCATGTTTCCTTGCTGAAATTTGCATTTTCTAAAGTTGTATTGCAAACAGAATGCATCAGGAAGTCACCATAGAAATGGGGCCAGAGCTACAGCTAATGCTGGAAGTGCATTCTGTGTTCTGGGGTACTTCCAGAATGTTGACTGCACTTAAAAATTAGAGCAAAAGAAAAAACATCCAGAAGCTCAAAGCCATAATATTGTTAACTTTTAAAGGAAAATACCTTAAGGGGAAAGCTATTTAATTTAACCTGTGATTCAATAAAATGTATATGCTAATGCAGATATATAACCCAAGAAAGATCCCTGAAGTATCTGCTAAGCCGTACCAGGGAATATTAGGAGGGCGCCATGCCAGTGAGCTCATGCAATTCATTTTCTGCCTGTTTGTAAAGTCTATGGATTCCTTCCACTTCCTTTGTTCCCAGTTTTGTTTGTTTGTTTGTTTTTTCCTTGACTGCCTCTTTAAGCCTCTGACTTTTGCAGTTTTTGTCCAACTTCACCACCCTGGGTTCTGGACATCTGAGTATGTCTTGTAAGAATAGGTCTGGTGTCCCCCAATACTGCTGCCAGATTCCATTGAGGAAAACTGGGGATGTCATAATTCACTAGCATTCAGTGCCCTGGATTCCTAGACTAGAATGTATGCTGACGACAAGTGGGGAACAAGGTGCTCATCCATTAAAATTTATGCTACTCTTGTAGCAGCTTTGGTCCCAGAATCCCAAGCTGTTCTTTGATTATTAATTTTTTAATGAAGCCATTCTCTGTACCCAATTGTTAGTTTCTTTTTTATCTAAAAAGTATACCATAATCCTATTGGGACTTGCCCATAGAGAACTCCAAGTTGGAGATGCCTGGCTCCACTCACCCTTCTCTGTCAAAAATGTCCTGACTTTGGCTTGTTCTTCATGAGGGATATGCTTTAGCCAGCATGGACAGAGATGCAGTGGCCCTGTCTGATGTGAGAGACACCTGAGGCTCAGCAATGATCATGCTAGCTTCAAAGTGAGACCTTACCTGTTCATCAGAAAGCAGCAGAAGCAGTAAATAGCTCTGCTTCCCATGACCAAGAGCAGTTTTCAATGCAAATCCCAACTATTTTATTTGAATATGGGGTTTCAAAACTATGATGAAAATATCAAGTATGTTTTATGTGACTTTTGAATAGCATCTGTTAAATGTGTCTAAATTAGTACAACTATGACCAAGGTAATTAGACTGGTTGAGCAAAGCAATTTCATTCCCAGGTGCACTGAGATGTTTGCTGCCAAAATTAATCAGATGGTTAAATATAATCTTAAAACAGTCTTCAAGAGCACATAGTGTCTATGATTTCCAGCACTGCTTTCCTGAAATAAAATGAGGTATGCAGGAGTTAAAAGTTAGCCCTGCTTTTTTCAAATTCTGGTTTCTATATTTACTGATTGTACATAAGTATTTAACGTCAGCCTTATATCCTCTATTTATCAATAGAAGATATAGTAATATGTTCATGAGAGTTTTGTTAGCATGAATAATGAATGTGAAGGATATAATTCTATGTCAAACAAGTAGTAACTACTTAATAATTACTATTGTTACATTAAAAGCCAAAAATACAGCACATTACTTTTGCCTTCTTTCATAATCTAATATATATATTAGAATATATATATATATATTATATGAGGTATTCAGGCTCGTGGCATATACTATGTTTTTCAGGCCGCTTTACTCTTATTTAAAGCAGAAAAAAGGAAGGAAATCCTATTACAATGCTACAGTTTTCTACCACATGCTTTCAAAATTAATACTAAAAGTGCACAAGCCATTACAAAGACAATAGATTTAGATCTCTATGTTAAAAGTAAAGATAATAGTTTCTTGAAAGGATTATTTGCCCATAGACAAAAATTTAAAAAAATGAAAATAGCTCCAAACAGGTCTTCGATTTCCATTTTAGGCATCAGAGTATTATATGTGAGGCAGAACATGGAAAATGCACAACTAACTATGCACAAACAACAATAAAGTTTTAGAAAAGGGAGAAACTTATTATCTCAGCTCAGAAGATTGCAGGCACATGCTCCTTTGCTACTGTTAGACGCTGCCATATTCTCCATAATAAGCCTTGTTTGTGAGCTTGTCAACTTGTTCATGCTATAACTCTAAAGATCCCTTGTAATCTATGGCAGATTTTCCAAGAATATGTTGCCTCATTTCCTCACTTAATATTTGAAGTATGGAAATAGAGTATCCTGTCTTTCTGCTCCAAATGAAAATTTGGTGATAGCAGGAAAGCTCAAAATTTAAACTAAATGTAACTGTCTAGAGAATCTTGGATCTCAAATTCTGGAAAGATTTGGCATGTTACAAACTATAATTTTCCATCCTAACTGAACCAAAAGGATGGCTCTTAACACAATACTCAGGTCAGGAATGTTTCAAAAGAATTAGAGATCCTGGACAAGTTTTCATACATTTCCAGTTGGGAAATGGTGAAGAATCATTATTAGTCACTAATAATTAGAGATGACTAAGGAGTCTTTCAGGAAGCTAAGAGGAGGGCTAATGGGTTAGTGCTGAATGGTACTGAGCTAGCTGCTGCCTCTGCCACTGTCATGGCAGGAGGAGAACAGGACTGATGTGGGACAGTGTCATAGAGACAGGTGAGATAGCCTTGCAATTACGCAACTGGAAACAGAGTGTGATGTCTAGTCACAAGGACTCCTAAAAGATACATTGTCCACTACTTGTGCCAAAGACAGAAAATATGGGAAAACTGTGAAAAATTCAGATTTTATATTTTATTTGTAAAAATGATGATCAAGGATTTGAAAAATGTGCATTTGATAAATATTTCAAAATTTGTCATCTATAATGTTTTTAGCCACTCTGTTAATGAGTAAGAGAGAAAAACAAAGACAGACAGAGAATATAAAGGAGAATGAAGAGCAAGAAAATAACAAGGTAAGGTGAAGAAGATGAAGGACAACTTTGAGGGAAAGTCAACCCTGGTGGTCACCGTCTGGATAAGAAACTGATCACATTAAGTAGGTCATGTTTGTACTCAATGACACTGAACTAATAATAATAATAATAATAATAATAATAATAATAAATCTCAGTCCTCTGTTTTCCCCTGTCCTCCCCTTCGAAATGGTAAGAGAATCCAAGAAAAAAAGTGAAGAAAAAGCTGCAAGACACAGGCACTTTCTCAGGGTTCCGCCTGCTTTCTCTACTGTCTCTTAGTAGAGATTCCATCCCCTTTATAAATTACTAGTCATGACAGAAAACTGAACTATTGGAATGCAAAAGTTAGGAAATTTGCAGGCTATTGTTGAAATATTTAAATGGTCTTGTGCCTCTTTCCCTTTCTTCTGACTTATCAAGGACACAGATCATGTATAGCTTCAGGCACTGGAGAATAGGACAAAGTGTCTTATCTTGCTAAAGGGGAAATACGGAGTGGAGGAGGACACATCAAGACTGGTGTCTTCATGGTGCGTACAGTGCCCAAAGTAAGCACTGTCTCCTACATAAGCCCGTGAAATAGAACTGGATTGTCTCCAAGGGGAAACACAGGCCAGAGCAGCTAAAACTAGTAATGTGTTTATACAGTGGGGAGCCGTTAATTGGTAGGTAGTTAGACCAGAGAGAAAGGGCATCCTTTTACGTATCTTATAGGAAAATGGAATCCAGTGTAGGGTGGCGTGAAATCAACTATTTATAAATAAAGAATAGCTGCTTTTACCTGGATAGGTCCTGGGTAACACAGCTCTAGACTCAGCTGCTAAGAAAGAGCTAATATGATGGAAAACCCAGACAAGTGCTGCATGCCCATCCCCCTGAGATGCCTAATCACCTTCTGCTGTCTTCATCCTCTCAGTCCTGGAGACAGCCCCCCTGATAAAAATTTGGACTTGAGACACAGACTCCATTCTTCAGTAGGATGTCAGTCAGAGCAGGCACTGATCTCTGAATTATAGTCTGTTTATTTAAAAAATGGGACAATGGCATTTACCTTGCATGGCTCCCCTTGGGATTTACACTGTGGACCACCACCGTGCAGGTCAGGTTTTCCTACAAGTATGCTGTTTTTATTAGACCATTTGTCCAAGGAGACAGGCACTTTTATCTCAAGTTCTAGAAAGTGACTGTTGGAAATCTCTCCATTCCAAGAATCTGGCCCTTTCCACAGAAAAGAAACTGTTCCAACGCTGACAGACATGACAGCCTTGAAGGCATTGCTTGCCTCTTTGCCAACTCCTGTCACAGTGGAACTGGTGTTGCTGAGCCATCCCCAGAGCACGAGGACCAGACCCTCTCCAGGTGCCAAAAGCACCTTGCACTACCAAAACCCACACAAGTTGTGGGAGCCAAGAAAGGAAGCCAGAAATCAAGGTGAACTCACAAGTGTGAAAATAACAAGCAGAAAAAATAAATCCCATCTCTAGCACTCTGTGGGAAAAAAAAATTCTGTCTGTCTTTCCTCAGGTTTCTTCAGTCCAGATGTTTCATCAGAGACTTTGAGCAAGATTTCATCAGAGGACATACAAAAGCAATTGTGTGCCCTGAAAGAGAAAATAATTCTGATTTTGTCTAGAACCAGAATCAATTTATGAAAAATCAAGACAAAAGAAAAGATTTGTTTGTTTGTTTGTCTCATTAGAGGTTTTAAGCATATTTTCAGATGAGCACTTCAATTCCAAGGCTGGGGATCAAATCCAGAGACTCAGCCAGAACGTCACGAACGCTACATAAGTATCCTAGCACTGAGTAGCCCCTCAGCCTAAGTCCAGAGCTTCTAAAGCTTCCGTGTGCATCCAGACAATACCGGCCAATAATTCACAGGTGAGCGTATGCACTTTCTGTCTGGAGTGCGCATGTCACTCCAGACTCCATGTGTTGGAATTAAGCTCCCAGAGATTTTGTTGAGCATTTTACCCACTAAAGGTGACTTGGTCCTGAAGGCCCTGATATTCTGGAAGGGATAAGCCCTCCTATAAAAGGGATTCAAGGATCTAGTGAGTGCCCTTTTGTTTCCACACTTTCTATCATATGAGTACACTGTTTCTCTTTTTGCTCCTCCTGTCCCATGAGAACATGGAATAAATGGCCTAAATCCTCAACAGACACCAAATCTGCTTATGCTGTGATCACGTGTTTCAGGCTCCAAGAGCTGTAAGAAATATTTTTCCACTCTATATTACTTATTCAGTCGAAGACATTTTGTTTTAGCAGCAGGAAAAGACTAAATTAATGTGCACTGAAAATTTAAAATGCACGTACTGTATCTTAACATTGTCATAGAAACATACAGCAAAAATATTTCCTACTGGAAAATAAGCAGTCACGCCATCAATTTTAATTATTCCATGCAGGGCACATATCATAACCTACTTAAGTATTCAGCTATTGCTTTTATTAGATGTTTAAGTTTGTACTATTTTCTATTTTAATTATTAAAATAGTATTATCACAATTTGTGGCAACATTATGTGTGCATAGCTATGTTTAGGCTATCAAGTAAGAAGGCCATCTTTCTGGATAGAAGGCAACAACTGTTCTGAAGCCTCTGGATAGGTATTGCTCAAGGACCCTCTTGTGGGCATCCATGGCTGCAGTGCATGGGGCAGCAGTGTGACGCAAGTGTGTGCTGGTGGACAGCTAGGAGCCTTCTGCAGTCGGCAATGCTATTTTCTACATTTGTTATTACTTTAGATGCATTATTTGAACAGATGAAAGACCAGTTACACTAACCATTGTATCAACCTCAGGGGCCAGGGAGATGGCTCAGTGGAATAACTGCTTCCCTGGCAAGCGCAAGGGCCTGAGTTCAATCCCTGGTTCTGAAAAAAAAAATGTATCAACCTCATTATTAATTTCACCCTGAAATTAAATAGAAACAGAGATCTTTTTAAATCTACTAGATGCAATTAAAGATCTTTGGCCTCACTCCCTCTGGAGTTGGCACTTTTATCCTTGGAGCACTGCTGGTCTCACTGATCTCAGCACACTAATCATTTTTTCAACTTTGGGGCATTTTCTGGTCATTTTTTATTGTCCAAGAAGCATAGCTGTAAGACATTCTAAGGAAGGAACACATCAACCCTTAACCATACTACAAGGAACTACACCCACCAACCTAACTCTACTCTTACACTTGAAGTTCCTTCATCCTTTTCTTATTAGACCTAATCTGTTGTTAATTTACTCCTTGAAATAAAACGGGGATTTTCATTGTGCTTCACTCCTATATTTGGACATTCTTAGGAATCTTCAGCTTTATGAGATTAGATAAAGTCCCACCATTCAGACCCCTTGAACTCTAGTCCCCTCTCACTGGGGGCCCCTAGATCCAGGGCTCTCTACCAGGTGGAAAGTGATGAACATAACCATGAGACGAGCAGATCTGGGCTGTAGGAAGAGTAATATTCAGATCCAATTTTGCCACACCCGTGAGCGTTGCTTTTCCAAGAGGGCTAGGTTTGGACATTTTAGCTGAGACAGAGAGCTCAGAACTTCTGAAGCTTCTGCAGGAGTTAACACTACACCTCCAGAACCTACACATTTTAATAATGAGACACTGAAATCAGAAAGAGATAATAATTATAGAATAACAGAGGAGAGAAATGAAACAGATATCAGAAGAACATGGAAAAAGTAAGGCCATGTGGAAGGGAGATATCTCAACATTGCGAATTTATTCAGAATTCACCTTTTTTCTTTCACCAACATTTTCTAAATGTTTTCTAGATGCCAGATACTAAACTTTGAGACTTGTAGTCCTTAACAATAAAATAAAATTATTTGTTTGAATAAAATAATTGTTAGGCATAGCAAACATTCAAGTTGATACTATTACTGAAATTATTATTTAGGAACGATGGAAATTTGCAGAAAAAAATATTTTGAGTTTATCATGGAAGGGAGGGAAAGAAGGAATTACAATGTCATCACAAACGACCTATACTTTGGCTTATCCTTTTTCAAAAGGGGCCTGCACTTGACACCTAATCTACTGCCACCAATCGGAACCATCCCTGGCTTTCCTAGGTAGTTTCCTGCCAGATCCTGAGTAGCACTGCTTTGCTGCCCTTGGTGCTGCTTAGGTCAGGCCTCTTCTCTTGGACTTGATCTGTTGGTAATTTATTTTTTGAAATGAGCAGGGAGTGCATGAGTCCCAGTCAACAATAGACAATAAAACCTGTGCCTGCCCTGCATGTTAAGCAAATATATTTAATGAAGAGAAATTACGAAGATTCAGGTGTCCTTTCAAAATAAAATGAAAGCCCAGTCAAGTAAGGATTATGCATAGGAACAGTATGTCTTGCATGATGGTCTTTTATAGGCCGTTAGTGACTAACTGTGGGAAACTGAAGGCGTCACATGCCATATGGTGAGATAAGCACGGCTTTTTAAAAAAAAAAAATTGCACTGGTGTCACGCAATTAAACATTGTAGATTCAGCTTCAAAACTTGATGTTTTTGCAAGTTTCCTTGTAAATCTCGTCAGAAATTTTGAGAGACATACAATCTATCATTAGAAACAGAATATCTAAGTAACAGAAAACTATTTTTAATAAGATGCAAAAAAGCAACTTGAAATCCAGTCCACCAAGCAGCTCAAATAACCACCATGGCATCGTTAGCCAGGGTGATTGCTCCCCTCCAGTGAGCAGAGAGCAGCAGTGACAGCCTCTCCCTGGAGCCCTGCACAGGAAGACAGAGCTAAAGGAGCTGTGGTCCCATGAGGGAGCTGACCTGTTGTACTGCTGACCCTCGTCTTCAGAGCATGGCAGCAGCATTTCAGCAGAATTGAGGTCAAGCAGGTGCATTTGGCCACCATTTTGCTGCTAAAGCAAAACCAAGACTGATTTAATTGGTGCAATGAATCTAGCTTCTGAAAGAAATCTTAACAAAATTACAGACCCAAGAAGGTTATTTATTAGCATTTGGTTTTTGTACTGTTCCCCAATGAAATTTGGAAAAGGAAAAATCAAATAATGTATTTTAAGAAAAAATTCCCTCTCTTTTTCTTTAATTCACATCCAAAATTAAAACTAACTCAGGACCATAAAGAACACCATTTTATAAATAGTGCTGGTGCAAAAGTCTCCTGTCAAATGAATATAGGTGGCCCAGACCTCCCACCCTCACTGCCCTCTGCAGAGCCCAGAGGCAGGTCTCCAAAGCCAGAGGGCTGTTCTTTGGATTCACTAGGTTAACGTGAGTGCAGAGCTGCTATAATAGTGTCTACAGCATGATGAATAATACAGATGTGCTTTGTAAAGATAATTATTTTGATGAGTTTCTTTTTGTCTCATTTTAGCAGCTGAGAGATATGAGCCAGGTACTCTAGACTAATTAATGGCAATTCATATACTATTAAGAAACACCTCCTGGTTGCACCATGTTTAGCATGTGCTAAGTGCAGTGTATAAACTATTGCCTTTAATTTTCACAGTAATTGATTGGTAAGTATTGCTTTTATTCCGATTTAATAGTTTGAAGTTTGGGGGCTTAGGCAGATTAAATATATTACGCAGGAGAGCACACAGCTGAAAAGTGGCTGCATCAGCACTTTATCCCAGCAATTTGATTGAAGAAGCTGCTCTTATTAACTAAACCAAAAGTCCAAAGCAAATAAACAAATGAAAGCAGGATTTATTATCATCATTACCAAAACATAAATTAAGTATAATCTTAATATATCACACTTGTGCATAGGATACAACAGACAATGGCATATATGACAAATGTCCAAATAGGCCAAACTGAATTATAACATACAGCGAGTTCAATAGGTATTCGGGACTAAAACGCAAATCAACAACATCAAAGACCTCTAAGAACCATCATGTACTTTATAGGATTAAGTACTGTCTAAAGCCACCGGGAAATCAAGGTCTTCAGCAGCTTCTTTCCATTGTGTGTGTCTCTGTGGTGACCTTGCACTTTGACACATGCACAGGTAAAGGACAGGGACATGTTGATTTCAGGATTAATTCATCCAGATGCCAAATGGTGTTCTCCAGACTCAGAGTGAGAGACACTACACATGCATAAAATTTCTCTACTGAGATTATTCAGATGTAATAGTCTCTAAATAACCCACAACCCTGCAAGAAAGGGTGCTTCTTTCTTTCTTTCTTCCTTTGTGTCACATAACAAGAATGACAACCTTCATGACCTTTCTAGAGCCTTCACATGAATTCTTTGGCTGAAATTTCAGATTTTCCCTTATTTCTTCTTTTCAATACCCACCACAACATTGCAAGCCTCTTCAGGAGCATACAGTTGGTCTTAGAATGCAGATCCCTTCCAGAACGTTGAACATTACTAACACTCCATTAAAAAACACAATTTATTTATTTGTAATAACATTTTCATTCTAATTATAACTCCTAATTACAACCATGGATGGTGCATGTAGAGCACTTGCTCAGGCCTGAATACACTGTATTATTATGTTTATCATGTATGAACCTATCTAGGCACTTGGGCTTGCAATATATTAAAAAATCTTATTCCTGGCATGTTTTGTTTGCTACAGACTACTAATG
Organism: Tympanoctomys barrerae; assembly: GCA_002564285.1. Lineage (NCBI taxonomy): Eukaryota > Metazoa > Chordata > Mammalia > Rodentia > Octodontidae > Tympanoctomys > Tympanoctomys barrerae. Next base: position 10,066 of record NDGN011473630.1, read on the forward strand.
GGCCCTGTAAACACATGAAAGGATTGTCAGCCTTCATTTTTAGATGGGTCCTCTTCTAGGCAGCCCTTAATTCTTTGCCCAAGCTATTGTAGACTTGTTTATTGCTTCCACGCTGCCAACACCCTGGTGGGATCCTGAGCTCCCTTTTCACAGATACACGTGTGGCTTACCATCACAAAAGTCCAGGAACAAAGGAGTCACCCAAGGAAGCAGGGAGACGTAAACCTGCACATGAAAAATGGTGCCTGGTACCAAGGTGATGAGCAGGGACTCTACAATTTAGGGTCTCCAATACAAGTGAATTCTACTACTAATGCAAGAGGCTCTAGAATAAAAACCTACCTCTTTTAACCCACAGAAGCATGATCTTAACTTCATATAAAAGATGGCAGCTTCAGTAGCAAATAACGTGTTCTGGAAAAATTCAACATAAGAAACATCATCAGGACTACCCAAAGGATTCTAATAAAAACAACAAAAAATATATAATTTTTAAACAACACGGATACAAGTGGTGCAGTGTTTTCATGTTGGTATTGTCATCATGTCAAGACTGGAAATGTGACCCAGGGTATGAATTTCACCACTACCAAGTGACAGTCATTTGTTTCCCAGGGTTTGGTAAATACTTTGTGGGACAGGCCATTGCAGGGAGCAGAAGTACATTGTGTCACCAATCATGAACTCCTTGCACTCAAAGGCCATCCTTTATGTAAGATACTAAACACCAAAGTTTGGCAAATTCCATGAGCAAATCTATGAGGAGCTATCTTCTATCAGTTATACACTTATCACCCACTCCCAGGTGCTTGACTGTGTTGAGAATAAAGACAAATAGTCAAACTTGAACAGCTTTTATTTTCCTAATTCCTTAAATGGGGACCCAGTTCTTCTGTAGTTTAGTTCTTAATCTCAGTTATGTCCCTCTAATCATGACCAAAACTTAAAAAGAAACATATACTACTCCTCAGTACTGGGACGAAAAAAAAAAAAAGAAAAAAATATATGTAGTAAGAAGGGTCAGAACTAAAATGCGGAAAAATTCTTTAAAACCTGACACCATGTGCATAGTAACTGTAAATGAAGCAAATTTGCTATTGCGTTTATAAAACCTGGGACCATGCCCTTCTTCTTATCCTTTGAAGTTGAAGTCTCAAAGATAAATAAAATCAGGATGTCATGCCCAAATGCTGTCTAGTTGTCCTAATGTGGTTTCCTGACTATCTTCAGTTCACATTTAGTGAGTGGCCAATATCCAATTGTATCCAGGGATAAGATTGTCTGGTAGTAACGTGCCAATGTTACTTGGAATCATAGACCTGCCAGTAAGCCAAACAAATAATGAACTTTTAAAAACTATGTACGTGTAGTTAAAAATATAGCCCATGTTTAGCTACCAACGTTCAGGGAGGACCAAATGAATATTACTGGGTTTCACCCAACACCTGAATCAAAATCTCTATAGTATTCTGGGTATTTGTATTTGAAAATATTCTTCATTACTTTATAATGATGGAAATTTTCAAATAATTATTATAGGTCATGACATATAAGCATGCATGTAGAAATGGGCATATATATATATTATATATATATGTTATATATATATATATTATATATATAATTCATATATATATATGAATCTATGGAGTTTTCATAGTTTAAGAAAAAAACATTTATTTTTAAAAAATCCATGTCTATGATTCTTCCTCTGTTATATATGTTCAGTGTGCTCACCTTAAAATGATAGGGTGGTTTTCTCATCAGTAACTTCCCAGACCATAATCCTAATCTTGAATAGAGTTCAATAAATGTGATTTTACCTCTGCCAGCATTACCACAATTTTTTTTCTTTTATTGGGATACATTTTCAAATACACAATAAAGGCATTGATATATGCATGTGGCATATTTTGGTCATCATCAGTCTCTATGCACTTCTTACCCTTCCCTCCTTATTTGCTTTCCATCTCCAAAGTCTTCCTGCTAGCAGATCTCAACATCTTCATTGTTAAAATGAAGGACTGGCTTTCTTTGAGGAGCATTTTTGGTTCCAAACTAAATAATTCTATTAATGCTTATGTGAAATCTTGAAAATTATACGGTAAAGAGGCAGAATGTAAAACAAATGGCAGCTCTCTACTTTCATGCTCTCAACAAAACACAAAGAAAAGTTACAATCTCCTCTGCTTCATTAATGCTCTACTTTGATTGAGAATTACATTTGATTTGATTTGCAAAGGCCACTGGCATGAGCCTTGTAAATGGTTCCAAGTGTGTGGTCTCCAAAAGCCAGGAAGGGAAAAGCATGGCTTATACTGTGATCAGTGTTGTTTTTTTTTTAAGCAGAGATGTATAATGCTTGTATGGTTGAAGTTGAATCTAGAAAAGATATGTGATATTTGAAGAGATGGACAACACAAATATCAAGGATACAGAAACAGCTTTATTCTAACCAATATCACAGTTGGGAAAAGTAAGTGATTGAGAATGACAGATAAACTACAATTGACTAATGGTTTGTTTTCTGCAAGGCTGAGGAGTCCTCACGAGGTTCATAGGCATTCTAAAAAAGCCCATTAAGCTACCACAAAGGAAAGGTACTGGAATAGAATTCTTCTAAGGTTGTTTATGGGAATGTGAGGACAGGTGCAGTGTTCCTCATGGTAGTTGCAATAAATTGGAATGAAGACATACACTTGACATCTAATGCATTTTTCCATCTCATATTCATGTTTGACAACAGATTTTCATTTTTTTAGATGTGTTAAGGGTGAGAATGGATTGAAATATCATATACCGAACAAGAGAAAGAAGCAGGATGAAAAAGTCACACTGAGAGTGCCAGGCATCCTCTGGAGGTTGGAAGCCAGCTTTGGAAAGTGAGTCACACAATGTACAAGCCACATTTGTTGTTCAAGCATGCAGATGCTCTTTACTAAAGAAATCCTGACTTAGAAATGGGAACAGAAAGTACTAACAAAAATATTCTAGATATATAAGGTCTCCTTAGATGCATGCTATATTTTCTCTATATATTGATGAATTTGAGGGGTATTCACACCAATAGGCTTGTCAGGTAATGCCATCATAAGACACAGGAAAATACTGAATTTTACAAAACTAACTAAATTTAGGGCTCCAGTTACATTTTTCTCAGCACCTGGTTGCTTGCCTAAGCATAAAACCAGCTGGCAGCTGTTTTGTGTTTATGTTTGTTTTATAGGGCTTTATTATTTATTGCCCAAATGCTCCTCATGAATTTCCTAGAGCAGAAAAATTCAACCCAATGAAGACTAAGGTAGATTACATCAGTTCATGAGAAATGTTCTGCATGTATGAGTTCTCAGTTATTCTTCTTTCCCTTATTTTCCAAATGGAAAGATCTGAGTCCCACCCTAAGGTGCTCACTGAGATGCTCTGACTACACATATCCAGAACACCAGCAAACCATTCTGATTCATGTTCTGACCCCCTCAGTCCTGTCAACATTCTACAGGCGTGTTCCCACCAGGTGTCACAGTGGCATCATGCTCTCTGCTGTGCACAAGCAACACTGTCCTTTGCTATTAAAAACACTCCAACACCCCAGCAGTGTCTTCAGCAGGATTTTTGCACCTAAAGAACACGTTTGGAATTCCCAGTAGATTAAAACACTTGAAATGAAATTAGGTCTGACTGTAAATGGTACCTGGGTAGAGAAGTACTTTGAAATTATTTCTCTAAAACTTTTTAAAGTGCTGACAACTGACCTGGATGTAAAGAAAGTTGTGCCATGAACATGATGTCTTTACCACATTTATAGGCTATGATTTGCTGGGGAATGTTCTTAGTGTGGCTGCTACTCAGCTACCAAGGCCAGGGATTGGAGGAAGAGGAAACCATTTCCCCAGTTGGTGAGGGAGTGAGCACTCACGCTGTGCTTAACACAGTGCTAACCCTTACACTGAGTACTGCAGAGTTCCTTGGACTGCACTTCTACAAAAAAGGCAAAAGAAAAGGTAAATCATCTTTCCAAACTAATTCATCTTTCCAAGTGAAATAGAACAGGATTTCCACTAACTTTTAACTGCAGTACAGTTTATTAAATTCTCCCACTATGCCAGAACTCTATATTATGATTCTACTGACAATGCACAGGCTCATTAGGTACTAAAAGAACATAATCTCTACAGATAACTTCCAAGAACAGCACCAGCAGACAACAAAAACATGTATTAGAGCAATAGTTGTCACATGAGCTGCATAGCATAGTCTAGGTTTTAAAAATATTAATGCTATTGATTTTTCTTATGAAAAAATTAAAGAGTAGAATGAATTGATTGAGGTGTGCTCATTAAAGATGATCTTGGCACCGGGAGCCATGTTAAGACTCCACAGGCAAAGACCCACATTTTTTCCCCAAGAAGCCTAGGCAACGCCTTCAGAAGCTTGCGTCAATACATAATTGTTATGCAATGATAACGTATGCACATTGAGTAATGAACAGAAACAATAAGAGAAAAAGCTCAGAGTATAATTAATCAGCTGGAGAACTACAATGACAGAAAATTTGTCGCAAAAGAAGAAACCTGGCCTAAATACTAAAAAATGATCAGGCCTGATCCTCAAGTGTGTGTTTGTCTCTGATGGGGGACACAGAGCAATGGAGGTGCGTGCCTATTTGGAAGCAGGGCTTGTCATGAGATGGGGATGAGACATACAGGGGGAAGAGGGCAGGACAAGATAGCAGCTGCTTTGTGTGCTTGCATCTGGATGTGGAGCTCTGTTTTCCAGGGCAAAGGTAACAAGCTCACAGCTATTTGGCTGGCAGATACATTGCTTTATTATTATTATTATTATTATTGAGAAGCAAATAGCAATGAGGCAGTTTCAAAATCGATTAGTAGCACAGTTTTAATTGTTTTTGATCAGCACGATTCACTTACATTCTCTCACTAGCCAGTAATGACCAGACTCCATTGCTCTCCATCCAGGGTCTCCATGCTCCTCTGCTTTCTGTTGCTCATGTGACTACCCCTCCTTCAAAGACATTGTGAACGTGTAGTGCATTAGGAGACAGTGATCCATCAATATTTTATTTTATTTTTAATTAATTTTAATGAAAAAGAAATAGCCATGAGACAGTTTCAAAACAGGTTAGTAGGACAGTTACAATAATTAATACAGTGCATATTGTTGTCTTTGTAGTGGTTATTCAGAGTACAAGGTGCAGACATGGTATCTTGTCTTAACACAATTAGTACATATTTGAATGGCAATGGAACACCCAGCTCCATAAAATATTTTAAATCTAAAGTGACAGGATATAAAATCCTCAACAAGAAAAATTCATAAGAGTAAAAACAAGGTGAGAAAAGTTTAAGATTCCAAAAGATAGAAAATACACAATTAAATTAGAACAATGAAAAAAAGGAAAGATTTTTTAAAAAATCTGATGGCATGGACAAGCTGAATATTAATAAACATTAATAATTATTATATGAATGGGGAAGCTTATAAAGCTTAAATTTCCAAATTTATATGAATCTATTCATTAACAACCTGGCAAATAAAAATTCCATTATCATTGTTGTTGATAAGAGGTTAACTGGGTACTGTTAATGCAATTAAACAATCCAATATATTTGAAATTGTGGCATGGGGGCTGATAGGCAAAACATTGTTAAACCAGAAGTACCAATTAATTACTTTATTGAACCATTAAACATCTGGCTTGCCTTTGTTACTCAATAAGCTTAAACAGTTCATTAAAACCCAATGAAACATGACAGAAAAAGTAAAGGCTTTGTTTTCCTGTTTTCTTTGTTTTACCTATGGACTAGAGACTTTATATCCTTTTGAGCTTGCAACTCTAAGAGTGAAATGGAAAGTCACAGACTTCAAAATCAGAAATTGCCAAGTTATGACTCTCTAGTGATTGCGAATGAACCAAGTTACAGAGGTACGAAGAAAAGAAATACCCTCTTTGTAAATACACTCCTAGCTGTGGCTTTCCTGAATTATTCACCACTCCAGTGGTGATGCTTTTGGCAACAATTCCTTCTATGTCACTGGTTTACAACCATGAGGACACTGAATGACCACTACTCAGTATCCACCTTTATAAAGATCTGTGGGTTAGTAATGCAAATAAATTAATAAAATTCTACTATCCAGACCAATTAGTGTATTATTTCCATTAACTTTAAATTAAATGTACATACATAGATAAATCTTTATACAGCTCTATAAGCTCTGAGAGTTTTATTGTGCAGCCTGTTTCTAAATTTTTATCTCTCACTTTTACTTCTGAGTACATTTCTGTATTAGAGTCTTGGTAAGTGGATAATATTTCATTAATTTATTATTGAACCAACTTATTCTAATATGTACTGGCTCTTAATTTTTGCAATTTTAAATCTCCTCCAGTAAAAATTCTTGCCGAATATCACTGTGGTCTTCAATAATTACTTTCTTTGGATGAATGCTGAGAAATAAAATTTCTTGGCTACTAATAGGTGCTCAAGGCTTTTGTGTGATTTGCCAAACTGGAAAGCATCAGCTGAATTGAATTAACTACAAGTAAAAAGAGTAATAAATTACTGGCTTTAAATCCCGCCCACAAGGATCTTGCTTCTACCTTGAGATCAAGGAAACAGGGGCTTAGATTCTGAGTATTTTCAAATCTACCTATTACAACAGAGTAAGCAGATACTGAAATCAAAGTTATGTGGATAATACTTATAGTACAGCTAGTTTGCACGTGAGACCTACATAGCTCATGGTACAAGTGGAGGGGACCAACTTGCAATAGTCACAGGGCTTACCTAGCCTTAGTGTCTGTGCAGAAGAGAACAAAGGAGAGCCAAGAAGCAGCACACAGATCTCATTGTCCTATTATTCAACAGAATCTGGAAGTAGCCCACATATTCTCACTAGCAAGCAAGACTGAGCAATGTGAGTTATTACTTGTGAAACTAGCAGTGTGTGAGGTCTGAGCTAGTAGTCAATAGGAGGGCTGAAAAGCATGGACTAATCTGAACCTATAGCCTCTCCAAATGAACTTCCAGAGTCCTCTTTAGAGTAGAATAGAAAAGCCTACAAGAGGAAGACATTCCCTGCCTCAGTGAGCCTGAGCAGGAAAGGAACCATCCCAAAACAAGAGGAGGAGGTGTAGATAAGGTGATAAAATGGGAAAGGGATAGAGATGCAATCAAAGACATTTCAGAGATAAAGGCGAACATGGGGATGTAAGACTGCCTATGCATAAGGAAAGGATAGCAGGGAGAATGGTATAAGGAAAAGTCAAATGCCCATAAGCCAAGGAATGGATACAAGGGATGTGGTGTTTTATACATGGAGTACTATTTAGCAATAAAGAAAGATAAACTTGAGGCTTTTATAGGTAACTGAATGCAACTAGAGAGCATTCTCAAAAATGAAATAAGCTAGGCTTAGATGTAAAATCATAGCATTGTCTCCCCAGTGTAAGAAAGTGAAAGAGTAAATAAGATCCACAAGGTACAATAGATACTGTGAAAGGGAAGGGAAAAATAAACAACAACAACAAACACATAAATATATAATATATATATATAAACATACACACAGTAGCTAAAATAATTGTGATACTATTTATATAAGTTCATTGAAAGGAAGAGTTAGTGCTTATATTGTTTTATCAATTTTACGTGCCTGTGTCCAGCAATCTCAGTGGTTACTTTGAAATAACGATGTGCAATACAATAACCGCTGCTAATTTTCTATCATCCTGTTTTTAAATTCTGTATCATTCTTACCGATTTTTTTGGTCTGTCTTTAAAATAAATTTTTGAAGAAGAAGGATCTGAATCACAGCTTGAAAGCAGAAGAAACTAAGAATGCAGCATAAGCCATGGGAGAACCATAACACAAGCCTTAAGTTGGAAACCCTCAAATGTACTGACGGAAGTCATGCAATGATTGGAAATAAGCATTTTCAAATAGATCCTCAACTAAACGTAGGAGGGTGACTAAACATACTAGGTAATGTTTTGTTTTGTTTTTTTGGTAGAACTGGGGCTTGAACTCAGGCCCTTTGTGCTTGCAAGGCAAGCACTTATTCTACTGAGCCATCTCCCCAGCTCCCTAGATAATGCCTTTGAAATAAAAAAATAAAAAGAAATTTGTAAACAATAAAGCATATCTATCTTATCAGTAAGAATAACTGACAAATATCCTAGCAATAAAAGAAATTTAGGTTTGAAACTATATATTAAGAGCATACCACATTCTGATAATAAGAGTTTGGAATATAGAAAATTGTTAGGATTTTATAGAAAAAGGAAAACATAAGTTGCTGCCTGTGAGGGCAAGTTAGGAATCAATATATTTATAAGGAAAGAAAATCACATTTTCATCATATGTTTCAAAAGCAGCACACAGGAAAATGAGAAAATAGGTATAGTATAATTTATAGTTTCAATGAGAGAGAATGTGAGTCAGATTTTAAAATGGGCAAATCTTGACATTACTAAAATGTCTCATTGTATGTGAGAAAAGCATTTGTGTTTTTTGAATCCTGTCCCTTGAGCACTACTAATTGTTATGAATACTGTTTCAGTTACTTTGCTTGCCTTGGTCCTATAGTAAGAAAATATCAGAGAGGTGAAACAGTTCTCACATACAATGAGACATTTTAGATATTATACAATGGGGGATACCTGAACAAAATATGAGATAATAACTTAAAACTTCCTGGTGTAGAGACAGCTTAAGAATAGAAATGTTAAGACATGTTAAAGAAGTGAGTGACCTAAGATCTGCAGTAAGAATCTTCACACAGCAGTCAGAGAAGCTGAGAATCACCCCAGTAATGTCAAGAGCTTGCAGGAAAAGAGACCAGCCAAACACAAGCAGTTTTCAAAAACTGTAATCATTTGCTTCACTGAAATATTATAAACCTATTCCAATTAGTTTCTTTATAAATATATGAAAACAATAATTAATAAGAAAATGATTGGTCACTAATTCACTAGTTTTGAAAGATAAAAATAAAAGAAAATACAAAGTATTTTTCTTGCCTTTCTTACATGGAATTGACCACCAGGCACTGAAGTATTACTAGATGAAAATATCATTATAAATAGTCATTTTAAGTAAGAAACATAACAGCATTATAAAAGTTGGTTATCAAAATATTCCTATCCATATGACTTCTCCTAATGGATCAGAGGATCCAGGCAATGAGCACCAGCACCACAGATATTCAAAAAGGAAGACATCCACATTTCTTACCTTTCCCATCTACTTACTACATGAGGGTACTACATGAAGATATCATTATAACCAAGGATGCAACCTGCCACATCTGACTGACCAAAAGTCCCCTAGTCAAAAAGTTAGAGTTCTTCAATAGAAGAAAGAGTTGGACTGGAATCGTGCGATTAAAACAATCTTTAAAAGTTTTAAAGACAAAACCAGGGAAGATAAAAGTATAAAGAATAACAAGAATATGCTTACTGTAGGAGGCAAGGTTGTGGGCGTGAGAGTGGTATTATGAGGGTTGCTGGGAGCTCAGTGTCACACTGTGAGGGAAAGGAGTTGAAGGGGGGCTCTGGGCCACCTGCTGCCAAGATGGAATTGCTTCTCCTGAAACAGCTCACTAAGGTGGATGTTTGTTTATTTTTCAGAATCACTTTTCATTCAGAATAAAAAGACAAAAAAAAGTTAAAAAATTTAAAAAAGGAAAAAGTCCTACCCAGTATATGTGAAAGATTATTTTCTATTTATCATGTGACTTTACTTGGTATAAATCTTATTTTCCTTTTTTTCTCTTTTCTCCCTATCTGTCTCTCATTCTCTTACATGTTGATATTTTATTAGCAGTTTATTATCAATGTCCTGTATTCCTTTGTACTTCTCTGATTTAAAATGTGAGCATTTTTCTTATTGCTTATATTAATGTACATTTTTTTATTTTGAAATATTTTCTTCTCATTGCCTCTTTGTCCATAGTTAGATGATATGATTAATTTCTAAAAGCTTGGAAAGAGTATTTAATGTAAGGATTACTGATCATACCCAATCAATAAATTATTTGCTATGCATTGTTTCATTCCTTTTTGGATGCTAGAGATGAACCCAATGAATCCATCTACCTCTGAATGATACTCCCAGCCCATCAATTTTTAAAAATTTTTATACACTTAATAATACAAAACTTTTTCATTAAATGTAGCTAAATCTTATTCTCTTTTTTATATTAGGAAGTACTTCACTCCTTCCAGCATAATTGTAATGCTTGCATTATTTTTATGACTATTCTTTTAAGTCATCTTTATTTTATTTTCATGTATGATTTAAGTTTCACTGCAAAATCTTTGCAGGCTTTCAAAGATACAGGGCAAGGAAGATAGCTCAGTGGCACAAGCGCCTGCCTGGCAAGTACAAGGTCCTGAGTTCGATCCCTGGTTAAAAAAAAAAAAAAGATACAGCCAACTAATATCATTGTTTTTGGTAAAGCTCATATTCTAGCCTTTATTTGAAAGATTCCTTTTTATGAGAATATGTATTATCTTCAAATGTGAAGACAAAAGCAAAATTGCCTATCTTTTTCTTTTAGCATTTCAGACAATACTTCTTTGTCAGAAATTTGTACTGAAAATGTAATATTAAAAAAAATCATAAATCTTTTGTTCATTTTTTCAAGTGATTTTCATGTTCTTTTTAAGGGCAATATTTCTTAAATGTAATTTTCTATTTGTGGATGTCTAGTAAATAAAGTTTGCTCTTGTATCAATCTTTTATCCAGTTACCTTGTGAATTCACTTAATAAATCCTGAGTCCTAACTGTAGATGCTTTTGAATTTTGTTCATTCTCATTCATGTCATCTGAAAAAAAATGGAGAGCTTATTTCTTTCTTTTGTGTCATTTACTGCTTGTTTTCTGCTTTCTGACACTAGTGAGAAAGTGTATTACATTGTTGATAGAATTTGTGATAGCAGAGAAAAAGCTTTCAATATGTTTTAATTAAATTACTGCTTATTATAATGAAGAATTTCTCTTCTATTCCTAGCATACTGTTTTTATAATGAGAAGTTTCTGAGGACCTCACATGGTATTTTGTTTTGTTACTATAGCAAATGTTATGACTATGTTTTTAAAATTTAAGCTAATATTTCCTCCCAGGAAGAAACAATTTGACAAAATATCCTTTTTAAGAATTATGCTGCACTTGATTTGCAAATACTTTCTTTAGAAAACTTTTTTTTTCCAAGTGTATGAGCAACTGACCTATAATCATCTTGTAACATCTCAATGGGTATTCATGGGAAGGCATGTCTGTCCTGATGAAATATGTTAGGAAGTGTCTTCTGTTCACTGGTGGCTCCAACAAGAAGAGGCTATATCTAAACCATCCCAGACCTGTGAGTGTGACTCTGTTAGGGGAATGGTCTTTGAAGTGGGAACTAAGTTAAACACTTTGAGATGAAACTAAATGTTTAATTCCATGTGGAAAAATTCCAATGACAACTGTCTTTAGAAGAGAAAGACAAATGCAGAAATAGGAAAGAAGAGCTGTGCAGACAGACAGAGACTGTGATACGCTCATATAAGTCAAGGACAATCTGGAGCCAGCAGCTGGACAAGCAAGGGAGAAGTCTCCTTGCAGACTTCAGAGGGAGAGCACCCGGTACCCATACCCTGATGCTTTTAATTCCACCTCCACACTTTTGCTATCCACTCCTTTGAGAGACAGGTAGTTTAATTCTATTCCATTTCATGATCTCCCTTCTATAGCTCTGGCATTTCAGAAATATTAAGTAAATGGAATACTAGAGTAAATGACTGGTAGCATCTTTCCTATTGTAAATACTGCTACAGTAAACACGGGATGACAGTTATCACTTTGATGTGCTGGTTACGTTTTCTTTTGATACATTAGATAGCTATATCATATGGTAGATCTTTTTTATTTATCTTAGTTATGCAGTAAATGCTTTTCAAATTGGTCCCTGTGAACACTGTGGAACACACTGTGATCATTTCCACATCTCCTTAACCTCTCTTTCTCTTCTCTCCCCAGTCCTGTGATTCACTTCCTTTTCTTAAATAGTCTCCTTCTGCTTTTATGCCATCTCTTCTTTTAGTGGACTCTGCATATAAGACAAAACATACAAAAAGTGATTTTCTGCATTTGGTTACTCTCTCCTATTTCATCTATTTTCCTATAAATGACATGATTTTGTTATTCTTTATCACTGAATTATACTCCATTTTGTGTATGTATTACATTTTCTTTAACCATTTGTCAATTGACAGGTACCTTTGTATTTTATACTGGGAATCAAACTCACAACCTCATGCTTGCCAGGCAGGTGCTGTGCCACTGAGCTATATCCCCAGCCAGAGCTCTTAAAAAAGATACCAAAAATGTGGATTATAAAAAATACAGGCTCTTTTACAAATGGTGCAATGCAAACTGGAAATCCAAATAAAAAAGTGTGAAACTAAAACCTTGTCTCTCATACTGTACCAAAATTCATTCAAGATGGATCTCAGGCCTAAACATGAGACTCACAATTTTCTCAGTATGAGAAATGAACAGAGGAAACCGCCCCACAGCATAACAGAAGCAATAATAGCCTTAATAGTTCTTCAAAAGTGCAGGAAAAACAGCACAAAATTATCAGGTCGAAGTGCATACAAATCAAAATTTTCTACACAGCAAATGACACAGCAGAGTGAAGAGACCATGTGCAGAATGAGATAAAAGTGTTTGCCAGCTACTCTTCCAAAAGAAGATGAATCTGCAGATATAAAAGGAACTCAAAACATCTCCACCAAACATAGTCTAGTCAATAAATGGACAAGGGAACTGACCAGACACTTCTCAAAACAAAAAGTATAAGTGCTACTAAGCATAAAAAAATGTTCAATACTTTATCCATTAGGGAAATGTGATTGAAAACAATACTGAGATTCTATATCACCCCAAGGAGAATCATTAGAAATATAAAACAGAGTACATATTAATAAAGATATCTGGAAGAAAAGGAACTCATATACCATTATTGGGAATGCACATTAGTCTAGCCACTCCTGATGTCAGTATGGAGCTTCTACACAGAACTAAAAATAGAGCTGTAGTTTGACTACCTTTGCCATTCCTTGATCAAAATTGGAAAGAATTAATGTCAGCATACTATGGAGATAACTTTAAACCACCTTTATTGTGGTGCAATACAAAAATTAAGCTGTAGAAGCAGCCTAGGTAACCAATAAGGTAATAAATGATAAATTGATTTTAGTACTTTTAAAGGGCCTCCATATTTTTGCTATGAAGGTATACTAATTGACATTCTCAGCTGCAGTGCATGAGTTCCACATTGTCTGAATCTTTTTCTGCATAAATTTTTAGTTTTGTTAAAATAACAGTTCTGACCGAAAGAGAGATAATATCTAGTTGTGAATTTACCTTAATTTCCATGATGGCTAATGATGTTGAGTATTTTTTCATATGATTTTTGGATATTTACATATCTCCTTTTGAGAAAAGTTTATTTATATCACTTGTACATCTTAATTGGATTTTTGTTAGTGTAATTTCTTGAGTTTATAGAGATTCTAGAACTTAATCTACACATCTATAGTCAACTGATTCTTAACAAATAAAAACATTCATTGGAGAAAGGACGTCTGTGTAAAAAATGGTGCAGGATGAAGAGATAGAAGAAGAAGAAAAAGGAGGAGGGGGAGAAGGGAGAGGAGGAGAAGGAGAAGATGAAGGAGAAGACAAGAAGAAGGAGGAGGAGGAAGAGGAGGAGGAGAAGGAGAAAGAAGGAGGAGGAGGAGAAGGAGAAGGAGGAAGGAGGAAGGAAGAAGGAAGAGGAGGAGGAGAAGAAGAAGGAGAAGACAAGGAGGAGGAGAAGAAGGAGGAGGAGAAGAAGAAGGAGGAGGAGGAGAGGAGGAGGAGGAGGAAGAGGAGGGGAAGAGGAGGAGGAGGAGGAGCCTTATCTCTCAGTCTGTACCAGTAGTGGCAAACCTATGGCACTAGGTTTGTTTTTCTTTTAAGACAGAAGATTCACATTGGTTATTTAAGACTTGTAAATTAAAACAAAGTGAGATCCCATCTCACTCCAGAAAGAATGGTTATCACCAAAATATCAATCAATATCAAATGTTGGTGGGGAAAAGGAAACCCTTCATTACGGTTGGTAGTGTAGACTGGTGCAAACACTGGGAAAATCAGTATAGAGATTCCCAAAAATATAACTATGGGCCTCATTCCACCCAAATATTCCCATTCTGCATTGTTTTCCAGAAGAATTAAAAACATCACATCACAGAGATATATGTCCACCTATGTTTATAGAATCACATTTTGTAATAGCCAGATATTGGAAATAACCCAAAGGCTCATCAACCAAGTAAAGGATAAAAATGATGTATTATATTTATACAATGGGTTACTGTTCAGCTGTTAAGAAGGATAAACTTGAGGCTTTTATAGGTAAATGGATGCAACTCTAGTTGCATCATCATATTCAGAAGTGAAATAAGTCAGACCTGCATGTGTAAACATCGTATTGTCTCCCTAGCATATGCTGAAAGCGCAAGTCAGATCAAAAAGATGTAATAGATATTGTGAAAGGGAAGTAAACTGCTGAAAAGGAAGAACAACTGGGATGGGAGAAAATTTTTCTTGAAAAATTGATCCATTTCATCTAAGTCTAAAAATTTATGTAAATACAGCTTTTCATGTCAAACTTTTCTTATTTTCTTGATGTCTGCAGGCTTTGGCATATCTTCTCTGTCACTCCAGGTATTTCCAGTTTCCAATTTGTGACTTCACTTTCTTTTACTGGTTTTCTTGCGGACTTATCAGTTTCATTAATATTTTCAATGTACCACCTCAATGATCACTGATTTTCCTTAGTTTTAAATCTGTGTTAATCATATTTTTTCTAGTCTTATTTGCATTTCCCTCTCACCACTCTTTAGGGAGTCTTATTTCTCGCACTTATCATGAAAAATTACTCCTACTGATACAGAGTAACATTTCCTCTTTTCCAACATACACACATAGTTCAATAAACTTTCCTCCTAGACTTTTCTAGTTTTCTTTGTACTTTTGACATGCCACATTTTCATTTTCATTGACTCAAACTACTTTTTAAATCTCCTTGAGATTGCATATTTTAGCCATGGATTATTTAGAACTCTGTTGTATAGTTACAAGTATTTGGCAATTTTTCTGCTATCTTTCTGTTATTAATTTATAGATTAATTCTATGCTGTTTAGAATACACTCTGTTGCTTTATTTCTTTTACATTTGTTGAGATTTATTTGTATCCCAGCACATGGGTCAGCTAGAATGTGCCCTCTGCTGTCCTCAAGGGTACCTTTCAAGAAATATTGATTATATCATTTGTTTGCTGATTAAATTAACCTAATCTCCCATTATCCATTTTTTAATTGGTATGTTCAGGTCATGTACATTTAATATTACTGTTGGAATTTTGAGGCTCAAATTTGCCTTTTTATTTATTTTCTATGAACACTATTAGCTTATCTTCTCCATGTCTTCCTGTGGTTGACTTAAGTATTTCTAAACAATAAAGTTCCACATTCATTTGTCTAAAGTGTTTTGGAGGCATTTCTTCGTAAACGCTTTTATAAAGGCATACATATATAACTTATCACAGTCTGCTATAGTTGTTTCAGTGAAGTAACAAAAACTCAGTTCTCTCACTTAGAATTTTTAAATGTATTGTCCACATTTTTATAGAGGTAGATAGGAATTTTTGTTTCAACAATCATAATTTTAAAAATCAAGAAGAGTCCCTGGGTAAGCTCAATGGCATAATCACCTGCCTGGAAAGTGCAAGGTCCTGAATTTGATCTCTGATGCTT
>NDGN011473633.1:0-19576 GCA_002564285.1 Tympanoctomys barrerae
AGTCTGATCTAGTAGTGAGACCCTGAACACCCTGTAGACACTTCCCTAAAATAAAAAAAAAAATTTAAAAGTATGATTTCATTTGCATAAAGTGAAGGAGCACAACTAAACCATGTTGCACTGTAGCATGGACAGCAAATAAGAGGTGAGCTCTGCGGGAGCGGCCACACACCGAGAGAGGGCAGTCACTGTGGGCAGGGAAGGGAGAGGCTGCCCCTGAGGCCTGGAGACGCCCCGGCGCTCCCTTCCCTTGCCTCAGCGGCTGCGCCCCAGCTCTCGGCTGGTGCTCGGCCAGCCGCGCATTCACACTGCATTGCACATTTCTTACTTATATTTCATTATGAAAAGTTCTAGAAGGACAAAACTTAAAAGAAAAGTGTGAAGACAACACAGGCCCGTCCTCGAGGGTCCTCAGTCTGAAAGCAGTGCAGGTGGAAACTGGAGGGCACGTCACAGAACCAGAGGGCTCCGCACACGCCCGCTGCCCCCTTCCACACTCAGGACAGGGGCCTGTTAGCTCCCAGTGAGAGTGTAGAAGTTCCTGCTTCATCCCTGCCCCTCACATGGGCCCAGGCCACTCTCCCATCAGGCTTGCGGTCAGTGAATCTGCGATTCCAAGAAGATGGGACACACACACACACACACACACACACACACACGAGCAGTTTCAGATTTACAGATCTGTGCAGACCACACAGGATCCCGCACACCCCATATCTAGTGCCACCCGAGTGTCCTGGCTCCATCCTCCTGCAGCGGGGCCTGGACACAGGTACAGCTGAGTGCTGTGCAGCAAGGTCACTGAGCCCTGACCGCCGGGCCCCGGGCGGCGAGAGGGGACCCTCGGGCCCTCACAGGGCTCCCGGGACTTGAGGAGACATAGGCGCTCGGGAAACGAGCGGGGAAGTGGTGCACGAGGTCCCTCACTCCCGTCCGAGTGTGTCCGCCTACAGCTGACACCTTCAGGTCTGGGCCCCAAACAATGCCTGTGCCCACAGGGCAGTGCGGGCGCCACTGTTCAGCCAGCACTGCAGTGTCCTAAGCTGAGAACCAGTAGACTCAATTTCAAATGAGAAAAAAAAAAAATCACTGAATGTCACTGCCCATGTGATGCAGATGTCCTGTCTACTTGGCAACGACTGTAAATCAGCCACTGGACAGATGTTCCTGGCTGCAATCACAAACAACCCGGAAGCCAACGGGAAAACAAGAAGGCTCCTGAAAGATATAAAAAAGATCCAAACAGAAATAAAAAATGCACTGAAAAAAATCACTGAGATGTTTTAAAAGCGCATAACATGGGCTCAGCGGCTGATGACAGAAAGAATACTGAGTGATTTGAAGGTGCATTCAGAGAAATTGCTCACGCTGAAGAAGAACAAGTGCTAGGAGGGCCGTCCGGGCCTGAGGCACGCTAAGAGAGCATCGCCACTTATGTCACCAAGTCTAAAAGAAGACGAGAAAGACAACAGTGGAGCCGAGGAGATAGCGCAGTAGAACACGTGCTCTCCTGGCAAGTGCGAGGGCCTGAGTCCAATGCCCTGTTCCAGAAAAAAAAAAAAAAAGAGAAATACATTTGCACCATCACAAGTCTTTGATACAACTAAATAAATCAGCCCAAACAGTCCCACTTTAAAAGAGGGAGAGAGGGGCAGGAATTTGAGAGAAAAAATTACCTCCACAATTTTTTAAACATACAAATTATAAACGTCAGATAGTGACAGATTTCAGGAGAGAAAGCACAGCTTTCCAGTAAGAAAAGTACAAGAGAGCATATCACCGTAGACCCTGCAGACCTCAGAGGCGCAAAGCGTGAAGCCTGCGCACAACTCTAGTCGCATGAGTCGCATGGGTTGAAAGAACAGACCAGTCCTTGAAACTACGCAAGCAGTGAAAACTCGCCCAAATGAAATGGACAGTCAGAAGAGACTTACAGCTATTACGGATACTGAATTCAGAGTTTAAGACTTTAAGAGAGAAAAAAAGGGGGGAGGGAAGAAATGGGAAGGAAGAGAGGAAGGAGAGAAGAAGAAAAGAAAAAGGCGTGTCCCGGCAGCACAGTTTCCCTCCCAAGCCCTCCCAAGCATGGGAGGATGAATCACGCCAGCTCCACACGGGCTCTCACGGAAATCTGAGCGCAGCCAGCGCAGCCCCCTGCTGTCTGCAGCCCAAAGCCATTGCTGACTGGCCGAGTCCTGGCTTCACCCACTTAGCCTCCACCTCGGTTTCTTCCTCCAGAAAGTGGGGCTGGTAACATCCTGCCTCAGAGGCGGCTGTGAGAGGGAAGCAGGATCACAAGAATATGGCACTTGGCACAGCTACTGGCACGGAGGAAGATTTTGATATTAGATGCAAATATTAGAGTGGGCTTCCTGCCAGTAGCCCCGCAGTCAGCCTTAACATGGGAAGCAAGGTGCAGCTCGCAGTTGACCCCCCACCTCAGCTCACTCATTGCAACGCGTAACACTCGCTCGTGCGGTGGACCCTCCCAAACATTAGGCGGTGTGCGGTTTCTGTGTGCTACAGACAAAAAAGGACAGGCAGGCCACGCACAGACCAAGGTGAGCGCGGATCCTCACGCAGAGCCACTGCAGATGCAGCCTAATCGTCAAGCGTCATTCACTAAGTGGCTTTTCATCTAAGTCCACAAGCGGCTGATGTGTCGTGGTCTCCGTGCAGGCGTATCGCTCTGCAAACATCTGTGTGGATGTGCCGCTGCTCCCCAGGGCGAGCATCGCCACCTCAGCTCCACCTCAGGTCCTCAGGCATTAGGTTTTACAAGGAGCACAACCCAGGTCTTTCTCATGCACAGCTGACATCTGGGTTTGCGCTCCTGGGAGAATCTGGTGCTGCCGCTGGTCTGACAGCAGCCGGAAGCCAGACAGGACCTGAGCTGCCAAGAACAGCTGTGAGAAGAGAGGAGGCCTCACCTGGTGGACCGCCTACCGCTCACCTGCAGCTGTGTGGCTCCACCCTTAAGGGACCACTCACTGGCACCAGTCGTGGCCTGGGGGATCGACAAAAACAAGGAAGTTCCCAGGCCATTTGTGTTAGGAGCGCAGGTGTCAAGTGTAGCACAGCACAAACACAAGATGATGGTGATGCAGGACGGGACCCGCAGGGTCGTGTTCGCACGGGTGCCTTCGGCTCAGGCCAGAGGAGGAGCCGGCCAAGCCCAGGGCCCACGCAGTTCTCCTGAAACATGTTAAGGCTTTCTCAATCCAGCAGCAATGCACTGAAGTCCCTCTGCTTTATAAAATGGTATTTTATGATTTTGAAAATTTATGTTTTATTATAGGAGCAGATGGAACCGTACAGAATCCTTGAGACAACAGAAGAAAGAAAACCCAAACTGTAGTCTGGACTTTACCGTTGTCTCCCTGCTCCTTGCCCCATTTAGACTGGGGGAGGGCGGGGCTGAGGCTGACCGGCTGGTTGCAGACTGCTCCACAACTGACCCTGTGCCAGGCACACTGCTGACCGCTCTACAGTGCTAGCTCGTCAAGACCCCTGAACACCGCAGTGTGGTCTGCACTGCACAGACAAAAGGCTGACTCAGAAGCAGCAGTTCTGCAGCTGAGGTGCAAGGCCAGGAGATAGCCACTGTGGGACTCAGGCGAGGCCCCCTGATGCTGGCATGCAGTTAGCATCTCTGCCACTAGAGTGGTTGGCATTCTTTTGGAAAGATGCATTGAACGACAACGCGTCAAGGACTTGAGCTGCAGAAGTGAACCACACAGGCCAAGACCCAACCTCCCGAAGCTGGTCAGACTCTGAACAGGAAAGGGCCTCAGAAGCTAGGGAAGCCCCGGGCTTCACCCAGCCCCAGGCAGCACGGCTCCTGAGCTCCTTCCCAAGCAGACCATGGTGGATGTGTCCTCCTAGCAGGCTCTGAGGCCAACTGCACCTGGCGAGAGTGTTCTCCCTAGACAGCTCCCAACTGGTACTGGGGTGGTGCAGCTTTGGGTGAACATCTTCCTTGGGGGTTGTGTTTTCCCTCTGCACTGATGTGTGACCCCTGGAGGGCATTTCCCTGGGGTCCGCTGCTCTCAGAGAAGCTGTGGTTTGCTGCAGGCCTGGGAGACCATCTTCTCTAATAGGTGCTCGGGAGAACCGCAAGCTGGCAGAGTCGGTATGTCTGGTGCCCAGTGGGGAGAGGGGAAAGCAAGGCTGGCTTCCCCGTGACGGGGCTCCGCACGTCCTAAGCTTCATTTCCTCCATGATTTTGGAACAGAGGGACGTTCGCGGTCATGTTCATGTGGGAAAGATGGCCATCACTGAGCTTGTCACCCGACGCAGAGCTCACGCACAGAAACAAAATGTCCCCAAGCACCCTTGTTTGCAAACCAAACTTTTAGCAAGCAAAAGTGTGGGTGGACTTCAGCCCCACTGTATTTCAGTATCTGCTATGAACCAGTCTTCCATGTTCATTTCTTAAAACCGGGGCTCGTGCTCCTTTCAGTGTCAGTCCTCATTGTTCATCACATGCTGGGCGCTCAGTATGTGCTGAGTCATTGCTTGCATTCAGAGCCAGGGCTATTGCTTCCTGTGTCACTTGGGCGAGCTCCCATCTGTGGCTGGGGACCTGCAAGAGTGCCCGCCTCACAGGACTCATGGGAGGAGGGCAACTTGGGCAGCTCTCGGAAGAACGCAGGACCCTGGCGAACACCGACAGAGGCTGCTCTGCTTTGGCAGGAGGCCCATCCCAGGCTGCCCCCTGACGCCCGCAGCTGCCGGTGTGCACTTCCTGGTAGAGTGTGTTTCTGTAGATGCTTTTCATATAAGGTGCATTCTCCCGTCAATATTTGTTTTTTTTCAGATTTTCTTTCTAACTTTATTCTATTTTTTAAAATGTATTTGGTACAGGGTCTCACTATGCAGCTCAGACTAATAGTGATCCTCCTGTCTCGGCCTCCCCAGCACTGGGATTACAGGTGTGCACCACCACACCCAGTCTCAATGGCTGGCTCAGTGCAGCCAGAGGTGGGGCTGGCATGCATGTGGTGCCAGGAATCGAACCCCAGCCCCTGCGCTTGCCTAAGCAGGCACTTAGTCCACAGAGCTATCTCGCTGGCCCTATAACTTTATTTTTGTTCGTGTGCGTTTGTCTCACTTTGCTTACACTTTCCTGAGTGCCTGTGTGCATCTCAGTTCTTCTGCCCATGCCCTGCCCCTCCCTCCAACCCCACTTACAGTTTCTTTCCACTTGCCCCTCCACTTTCTTTTTCCTTATCCCTTCTTCTCCCGCCCTCCCTTGTTCCCCCTGAGCATGTTCTTCTCACTTGCCAGTGTCTCTCCTCTGTTACGCTTCTTATTTGGGTTTCTCACCCAAGAAAACCAGCGTGATATTGAAACTTGTAAATCTAACTTAAGGTTGTGGTTTTGAGGTCCATCCATGTTCCTACGAAGGACCTAGATTTGGCCTTCCTTACGGCACAGTAGTGCTCTAGTGAATATAAATGATGCATTTTCTTTATCCATTCATCTGCTGATGGACAGACGGGCTATTTCCAGTATCTAGCTATTGTAACGTGTGCTGCTACAACCACGGATGTGCACGGGTCGCTGTCATATGACATTCCTAACCCTTTCCGGGAGATACCTAGAAGGGGGCAGCTGGGTCAAATGGAACTTGTAGTTTCAGTTTTTTGAGGAATCTGCATCCTAATTTCTATAATGGTGATAACAGCTCACACTCCTGCCAGTGATGGAAAGGACTCATTTTCCCCGATAGTCTCTCCAGCATTAGCTATTGATCGCGTCCTTGATGGTAGCCATTCTTTCTGGAATGAGATCAAATCTCAGTGTTGTTTTGATTTGCATTTTTCTTTTATCTCTTTTTCTTGTCTAATTGCTCTAATGTTTCTAGAACTTTAATGAACAGGAGTGGTGAGAGTGGGCATCTTTATCTTGTTCTTGATTTGGGAGTGAAAGCTGTTGGCTGTTAGTCTGTCCTAGACGGGTTTTATCAGATTGAGTTAAAGACTTTCTATTCCTTTTTCTTTAGGGTGTTTTTTTTTTTAATTGTGAATGCATGTTGGAATTTGTCAAATATCTTTTCTGTATCTATTACTATGATTGTGTAATTTGTCCTTGGTTCTGTCCATGTGGTGTGTTACATCTATTGGTATGTGTATAGTGGTCATCCCTGCAACCCTGGGGTGACTCCTACGTAGTCATGGTGTATCATCTTGATGATTTGCTGCATTCTGTTTGCCAGAATCTTATAGAGGATTTTTGCATTTATGTTTATTAGGGAGACTGGCCTGTAGTTCTCTTTTTGGGTGGATCCTTTCCTGGTTTAGGTATCAGGGTAATAGTTGGTTCCAGAATGATTTTGTAAGAAATGCTTCCATTTCAATTTCACTAAAGAGTTTGAGGAGTAGTGGCATTACATTTTATCTGAGGTTCTTTTAGTGAATTCAGTAGTGAATCCATAAGGACTTTGGGTTTCTTTGTTGATAGTTTTAAAATTACTTCATTTCATAGACTGATACTGAATTATTTAGAATTTTCATATCTTCTTGATTCAGCTTTTTTGTTAGTGTGTGTTTTTCATATGTAATTCATATGAATCCAGGAATCTGTCCTCTTCTTCCAAGTTTCCCATCTTATTAGAATGCAGATTCTCAAAGAAGATATAGACAATCTTCTGGATTTCGGCAGGATCCACTGTGATTTCACCCTTTTAATTCCTAATTGCATGGATTTGAATCTGTTCTTTTCTTTTGATAAGATTGGCTAAAGGTTTGTCTATTTTATTTAAATTTTTCAAAGAAAACTCTTAGATTGACTCCTTGTATCTTTACTTTTAGTCTCAGTTGAATTGATTTTTGCTCAGATTGTTATAATTTCCTACCTTGTATAAGTTTAACTTGTTTTCTATTTTTAAACATTTGGGGTTCAATATTAGGTTATTTGAGCTCACTGTTTTTCTGATGAGAATTCACTGCTATAAATTCCCCTCACAGGACTGCTTTCAGTATGTTCCAATATGTCATATTGGCATTGTCGTCTAATTGTAAAAACTCTCTGATTTCTTCCTTAATTTTATTTGCAAGCCATTGGTTATTAGAAAGCATGTTATTTAATATATTTATGTAGGTTTTGTGGTTTTTCTTGCCAGTGATTTCCAATTTCATTGCACTATGGCCTGATACTATGCATGGGATTACTTCAATTCTTTTTTACTTAGGCACCTTCTATGAGCTAGCATGTGGTCTGTTCTGAACAATGTCCCATGTGCTGAGAAGAATGTTAGTCTCTTGCTGTGGGGTGGTACACTCTAGATATCCACTAAGTCCATTTGTTCAGAGGTTCAGTTCAGCTCTTTACTGATATTTTGTCTTGTTGACCTATTTGTGACAGTGGGGTATTGAGATCCCCCATTTCAATTGCGTTAGTGCTTATATGATTTTTCATATCTATTCCTGTTTGTTTTATACAGCTGGATGTGCTGGTATCTGGTGCATATATATCTATAGTTGCTACCTCTTCCTCTGGGATTGTTCCTGTAAGAAAAATATAGCAACCTTTTTGTCTCTTCTGATCAGTCTTGGCTTAGAATCCACTTTGTCTGCACATAGAATAGCTAGCCCCCACCTTTTTTTCTGTATTCTTGTCACATGCAGTATTGTTTTCACCCTTTGACTTTCAGTGTATGGATTGCTTTATGAGTCAAATGTGTTTTTTCATATTCAGTATACTGTTGCATCTTGTTTCTTGGTCCACGCTGCCAATCTCTTTGATTGGTGACTTGAAACCATTAATATTATAACTGGTATGTATTGACTTATCCTTGTCACGTTATTTTTATATGGTTGGCTCCCTTTGTTTCCCTTCTGCTCAACTGTTTCCCTTGTGCCTAATTGTTTACCCTGCTTGCAGATTCATTCTATTGGGATTCTTTGAATCATTGTATTCATTTTTTTTCTAGAATATCATTCCTAAAGTTTTGGAGTGTTGATTTGGAGGTCATGAATTTGCTCAGGTGTTCTTTATCATGGGAAAATTTTATTTCTTCATCAATTTTGAAACATAATGTTGTGGGGTACATAAATCTGAGTTGGAGGTTGCTTTGTTTCAAGGCTTGAGATATTTTACTCCAAGCTGTCCTTAAGGGTTTATGTTGAGGAGTCTGCTATTATTTTGATGGGTTTTCCTTCATAGGAGATTAGTTTCTTTTTTTTAATAGCTTTTAATATTTTGCTCTTGCATTGCATTTCTGGTGTCTTGATTAGTATATGCACTAGTGTAGTTTTTTCTTCTCAAGACTATTTGGAGTCCCATAAGTTCCTCACTTGTGTGTATCACAAATTCTTTTACAACGAAAAGTTTTCTGCTGTTACTTCTGTGAAAAACTTTTTGTGCCTTCTGCACTATCTTCTGGATTTTAACTGATTCTAATTAATCTTATATTAGTCTTCTTTGCATCATCTAGCAGCTGTGCAATTGATTTTTCTTAGTCCCTTGCTATTTTTTATTTTAAAGAGAAAAATAGAAATAAAACAGTTTCAAAGCTGGCTAGTAGGAGACTCACAGTGACTAATGCATTGCACACTGTTATCTTAATAATAGTTTCCCAGGGTACAAGATATAGGCATGAAACATGCTCCAAACAAGATTAGCACAAACCTTGCTTTCAGTGAACTAAGGGAAACTAGCCCTATAACCGTCTAACTGTTTTTCCCTTTTCTCTTCCTTTCTTTTCCTTTTCTTCCATTAGTTTCTCTCTTTTATTAATCCTTTCTTCCCAGTTCACACTATCTGTTGTGTATTTTGAATCATATTTACTTGTTCAGCTTCTCACACTAGTAAGACAATATGATGTTGATACATGAGTCTTGATTTATCTCATTTATCAGTATGGTTTCAAGTTGCATCCATCTACCTATAAAAATCTCATGTTTATCCTTCTTGATGGCTGAATAAATACTCCACTGTATTTTTTTTTTTTTGTATTTAGTGCAGGGCATACAGGGGCTACAGGGTCTCACCACACAGGTCAGGCTCATAGTGGTCCTCCTGCTTTCAGCCTCCCAAGCGCTGACATCACAGATGCATGCCACCACGCCCAGTCTCAGTCACTGTCTCAGTGCACCCCAGGGGCAGGGCCAGCACAGCAGTCCATTGTATTTTTAAAAATACATATTTTTTATTGATTCCTTAGTTGATGGGCATTTGGGCTGTTTCCAAGCCTCAGCTATTACAAACTGTGCTGCTATAAACAAGGGTGCACATCATATATTGCTACAGTATGATGTTTTTTGATTCTTCTGGGACAATATTCAGAAGCAGAACAGCTGAGTTGAATGGGACCTCTAATTCTGGTTTGATAAGGAATCCCACACTGATTTTCGATGGGTGACAGTCTACATTCCTACCAGTAGTAGAGAAGGGTCCACCGTTCCCCACAGCCCTTCCAGCATTGACTGAGTTCTTACTGATAACCATTCTTTTCAGAGTGAAATGAAATCTTAGTGTTGTTTTAATCTCTCAGATGACTAATGACGTTGAACATTTGTACATATATTTACTAGTTGCTTGGATTTCCTCATCTGAGAAGTGTGTATTCATCTCAGATGCTTATTTTTCAATTAGGTCTTTGAATCTGAGGAGGTCTGGATTTTTTAACTCTTTACATATTCCAGATTTAAGTCCTTCATTTGAGGGACAACTGGCTATAACTTTTCCCCACTCTGTACATTATCTTTTCATTCTCTTAATGATTTCTTTTGTTGTGAAAAAGCCTTTTAATGAGGTCAGATCCTATTTGTTGACTCTATAATAGTTCCCGTATGGTCTGGGTTTTGTTTATGAAGTCTCTGCCTACATCTATGTCTTCAAGATCTCTATTTAGTGTTTCAGTCTTAATACTTAGATCTTTGATCTATTTACCCTTACTATTTTTTCAGAGGTCTTTTATTTGATGATTGCCAACCACTGCCCTGTACTCTCAATCTGAAATTCTGTCTTCATACTGTTTAACTCTGCTGCCTATACTTTCAGTAGAATTTTTAATCTCCTGGATTTGATGAAATCCAGTAATTTTTTTATGTTGGGCATTCATGGTTTCCATGACTTTCTTGAAATTCTGTATCTACTCTAGTTTCACTAGTCATTTCCTTTAGTGTGGTCATCATTTCTTTAATTGTATGCTTTGTTTTTGTCAAGACATTTACTCTCCTGCTGTTACTTCTTCTGCTATCATTGCATGTGATTCAACTCATGGGGTTTTGATTTCTTCCAGAATTGTGCCCCCTTGATTTGCTTTGGATGAATTGGGTTATCATTTATAATTTTCTCCCATGCTCTCTCTTTTTTTGTTTGTTTGTTTGTTTATTTGTGTTCTGCTTTGAGGCTTGTATATCGATCATGGTAGATTGCTTTATAACTAACATCCTCTTTAGGAAATGATTACTTTTCAGAGATGTCTTCTAGACATGAGTGGGTTTTGGTTTTTGAATCTGTCCCAAGATTTATTAGGGAAGGAAGGACCCTGCCTGTTTGGTCTAGTCCCCGGTTCTTTGTGCTGGACTATCATAGTGCTTTGACACTCAGACACTCTAGGAATCCAAGGAAGATTGACTGAGCACAACAACTCCGTCACTTTAGCAACAGCAATGTGATCAGCCCCAACAGCATAGAGAGTGACAAAGTGAGACAAGTAATAATTAGCCACTTTGGCAAGAAGCTACATGACAAGACCCAAGACAGACGAGAAAACCACGTACAGTAAATATCCACACTCAGTAGAGCAACTTTACTCAAAAGGGAGAAGATTTAAAGGGGATAAGAGGAAAAATAGAGAAATAAAAGAGGGTAGGGAGAGGGGAAAGAGATTAGAAGAGAAAGAGAATAAAAAAGAAAGGGAAGACATCAGAAGCAAGGGAGGCCTTGGTAACGCCGACGCGGGAGCCCTGGGGTAAGCCCTCAGCAACGCCGACGCGGGAGCCCTGGGCTGAGGCCAGCTAGCTCACAGCTGCTCGAGTCCCAGGCTCAGCTGGCCCCTTCCTGGGCAGCGTGTAGCCAAGCACCACCTACAAGGGACATGGTGGTCACTTGGGCTGGGGCCTCTCACCCACTACTGTAGCTCACAGCATCCACTCTCCATTCCACCGATTTCTCCCAAAGGCCTCTGGAGTCCCCTGTGCTTACTGTGTCTCTGGAGACCGAGCCTCTTCTCTCACACCATGGGCCAGGAGCAGGGAGAAAAGGTAGCTCTCCTCAAGTTCCTGCACTGAGGTCTGTCTCTTCCCCTTGTCAGTGGGCTCCAGCTTTCCCTTCAGGCCCCTCCTGGTCCGGGGGGTGCACCCCTCCTCCTCTCCTGTCTGGACTGTGAGTCATGGAGAAGCTGATCTGCTACCGTTTGCTGCTCTGCCATCAGCCCAGAAGCATTCGATTCCCTGAATGCTTTGGGAAGGTCAATTCTCCCAGGGGAGGTTTTTCTGGTAGACATTTTTCTAGGGAGGGAATTTTCTCTGGGGAGTCACCATGCCTTCTTTCTTACAATGAGTTTTCCAGTGGATTCTTCTCTGGAAAATATTTTTATAGTGAGCATTGATAATAAGCATTTTCCCCAGGGGCTGGTTTTTTGTTTTGTTTTGCTTTTTCTTTCTAGAGAGAATTTTTTGTGCAAATTCTTCCTGATGTGTGGTGTTTGTTTGTTTGTTTGTTTGTTTGTTTGTTTTTTCCAGACAGGACATGTTTCCATGGGATGTACCTCTTCAGTGTGAAATTTGTCCCTGTTCCTCTTTTTCCAGCTAGGCAGGCTTCTTATGCTTATGGGCATCACCCCATGATGCCATGCCCCTCTGTGGGCTGGATTAAGTCTCCCCAAATCCACAAGCTGAAGTCCTACCTGCAGTGTGAGTGTGCTCAGAGACAGAGGCTTTCTAGATGACTAAGGTTAGATGAGTCTCTAAGGTGGGCTCTCCAGTACAGCCTGATCTGTGTCTCTATAGAAGACAGAAAACACGATGGAGGTGTCTTTGCGCAGGCAAGAGAGGCCTCAAAAACCTCGGACGAGGCTGAGTTCACAAGGGGGCTGCAAGGGAGAGGCTACAGGGGAAACCAGCCCCACACAGCACTCTTGGGCTTCGGGCTCCAGAACTGAGAAACTGTTGCAGTATAAGCCACCCAGGGTGGGTTTCTGTGGAGCCAAGCAAACTAAGGCAGGCTCATCTCCCAAGAGACAGCTGGCCAGGGCAGGACAGCCTCCTTGCTGTAGGCATCCCCTCTCATCCGCCATGAACACCTGCAGGAAGGCTGACTATAACCTGAGACTCTGTGACCCTAGCCCACTGTACCAACTCCAGCCTGCTGTCTCCTGGGAGGCAGCCGCAAGGCTGAGACATGGACCCAGGGTGACCCTGGAGGGCACAGGAGAGGAGGCATGGGTCCCTTCGCCTGGCTAACAGGTTAACACCTTGGGGTGGTTGTGAGAGTCCTCTCCTAACATCTGTCCCCACAGCACCAGAGATGGGTGTGGTTGGAGCTGCTTGGGGCTATGTGTGAAGGCGCTCAACACTGCCGAGCAGAGGGAAGAATCCCCACCCTGTGGTGCAGCTTCTGGGTGAACGGGCATTTGCGGTACCTGAGCACAGGGTGAGAGGGGCTCAGGCAGCCTGGAGCCCCAGTGACCCCAGAGGGCAGGAGGGGCCCGGTGGAGGAGACTGCCTCAAGCCCCGGGGTCACCGTTCAACCACCCTCCTCAGCTGGATCCTAACCTGCCACTTTTAAACACCAAACATCTTTCACTTTTCTCATTTCATTATGTTTTTCTCAGCAACAAAAATCGATTCCTATTGGAGTTCAAACAAATAACAATTCCTACTGCAACCCCATTCCTCTCCCCATTTTTTCTTTCCCACATTCCTTACAATTCAGGGAACAAAGTTCCGCTCTTCACAGTTTTGGGGAGGAGATCTGTGGTACAGGGAAGGTAGCAGAACGTCGGCCCTCTGCCTGCCCCCTTCCTGCGCCTGCGCAGCAAGAGTACTGCAGCTGTCTTACCTGGCATTGAACTTCTCCCAGGGGAGGTTCTACAGGTACCAAGCAAGACAGGAGCAGCGCCTCCCACACAGCTTGCCACAAGACGCTCAAAGCATATAGCCACGTGTGCGGTGGAAAGGGCCACGTCCCCAGCACGGTGTCCACACCTGCTCCTCGGCCTCCAGCCGCCACCTCCTGCAGCCCCAGACGCTGTGCGGAGGTGAGGTTCTCCTGCAGATCCAGGCGGCGGTGCAGCCACGTGGTCCGAGGGAGAGGAGGGTGGGGCCAAGGAGCTGGGCACCTCCGGGCTTCCAGGCTGCGTCCTGGGGAGAGGCCCAGGGCTTCCAGCCCTCCCTCCACCAGGGTCGCACGCTGCATCCAAGCTTCGGGAAGGAGCCTGGTCCTGCTTGACAACTGCACCCAGGGACGCCTGTCCCAGACCTCTGACCCCCTGGACGAGGCGGTGGCAGATGTCTGAGCCACGGCTCGCTGTTCCTGTCCCCGCACTCCTAGCCAACGAGCAAACCTCATCCCAGCCTCCGCCTTGTGGACGCAGAGGTTTCCCATTCGCCCAGAGCTGATTATGCGCTCTCTCGCTGAGAAGAGTCGGCCTTCCAGGCGGGCACGTGGCACATGCCTGCAATCCCACACTCTGGGGCTGGGCAGGAGCGAGTTCAAGCCCAGCCTGGGCAAGTCAGCGAGGTCCTGTGTCGAAATACAAATAAATGGATGGGCGTGTAGCACAGGGCTCAATCCTGAGAAGCAGAAAGCAACAACTGTCAGGGCCACTCAGATGTGCGCTGTGCTGCAGCCTCCCCTGGCCTGGGGCAAGTTTTGTCCCCTGCACTGGGCGTCTCACCGCCAAGAAGACGGATATGCATGGAGCGCAGCACCCCTGAAGGAATGCTGGTCCACCCCGCCCCTGGAGGGCCTCCCCGTCCTCCACCTACACCCTGGAAATGTGCTCGAGAGAAGCAGGCCCGGACCACAGGATCAGGTCAGGATGCGGACTGCAGCCCTGTCCACAGCACCGCGCTGCGCCGCCCACGTCCCCTGGCTCCTTGCGTCGCGTGCTGCCCCGTCACCTCCAAGTTCTGCAGCCTCATGCTCAGCTTGAAGCTCCCCACAGGCTCCAGGGGCTGCTTCCGCTTGCTCTGTCCCACAGCTCAACCCCTAGCGGACGTTTAAGACACCAGCCGCTCTCCCACCTTGGTCCCCACATACCCGGCACCTGCGCCTTAAAGGAAGAAAGGGCTGCCCTGCTGGCCCACGGTCTCAGAGGAGCCCACGAAAGGTCTGCTGCAGCCAGGGCAGAGCGGGGAAGACGCTCTCTCCAGGCAGCAGGAAGCTGAGAGCGGAGGAGGGCCGAGCTGGGGAGAACAGCGCACCCCCCAGGCCCGGCCCGCACCTCCAGTCTGATCAGGCGCCCGCTTGAAGCACACAGCCGCGACCCACGGAGCTCAGCGCCTCACAATGCGATCATGCCCCCCACCCCCGCCTTGGAGCACACAGGCTTTGAGCGGACATCTAGATTTGAGCCTGAGCTATTGGCTAGCAGAAAAGAGCAAAGGCAGAGGGAGGGAGGGAAGGAAAGGTGGAGAAGTCCAGGGCAGAAGCAGGGAGGGAAAGGGGCCCGAGAAGGACGGAGGAAGGGAGGGTGAGGAAGGAAGGAAGCATGCAGGCGCCCACCTCCACCCCAGCCCCAGACTCCCCCGCTTGGAGCCCGCAGGGCCTCTCTCCTGGACCACCGCTGGCGCCTGCAGGAGGGAGGAAACTCTGGCCCCCCGGCCTGTGGGACCAAACCCTGCCCACTCACACTGGTGCGAAAGGAGGGCCGGAAAGCCTGGCCTGCAGGCCTGGCCCTCAGCGTGTGGATTAGAGGCTGCATGTGTCTGAGGCGTTAGGGACGCCTCTGCGCGTCTCTGACCTCTGGAGTTTAGTCCAGCTCTTGTGCGCCCCGAAGGAAGCGCGTCCACCACCCCCACCCCATCCACCACCCCCACGCCCGCGGGCGTCGGTGTTCCCTCTGTTACTCTCCACTAGCAAGTGTGTTCTCAAAGGGCTCACTGCAGAGACAGAGTTTNGGCAGAGCGTGTGCGTCCCATAAAGCGAAATCACCCAGCAGAGCCCTGAACGGAGCTTGCTCCAGCCCCGGAGGCGGTCCAAATCTAAGGAGGCGTCCCTCCTTGCTCTTCTCCCTGCCCAGCTCCTGCCCAGCTGTAACAAAGGCGGGACAGGATCTCCAGGGACACCAGTGCTGTGAGTGAATGTCACCCTACCTGGTGGGATGTCAAGGTGCCCCAGGAGGTAGGCACTGTGCTTCCTTCAGACCAGCTTGCTTCCTGGCCAGGGCTGAATGTGTTTGGGGTCCCCACCATGCCAGTGGGGGGCACAGACAGGGCAGGTGAGAGGGCACAGAGGGGCTCTGTGTGTCTGGAGGTGGCGTCTGTCTCCTTCCTGTGCTCCCGGTCTGTCCTCAGCAGGAGGCTGCCCCCACGCCCCTGGGCTCCACACAGTTCTGCCACCTTGGGGAGAGGAAAGATGCCGGGGGCAGTCAGGATGCCCCCTGTGCCTGTGACCCCTTCCACCTGCCACAGTGATGCAGCCCAGACCTGGCCTCAGTGCCCAGGCGCCTCCCTGCCCTCCTCTGGCAGCACGCTGCATCTCCCCTCTGCCCTCCCTGCAGCACTATCAAAGGAGGGCCCTCCCTGGGGCCCCTGCATTGCGTGCCGTCCCTGAAGGCCACCACCTGCTCTCCATCCTGACTCTGCCTTCTCCATTCCCCAGTCACCTGGCCATACAGGGCAGGGCCGCGGGAACCCACCTCATGCTGCGCTCTGCCCAGCACCTCCAGAACACAGCCCCAGGAGCACAGGCTGCCACCCTTCGCTGCATGCTCCAGAATCTAGCATGCCTACTGGCAGTTTTTTTCTTTAAATGGAGTAGAAGTTTTGTTGTGCCCTTGTGCTTGTCAGGCAGGATACACTTAGCCTACTCGCCATGGGACCTAGGCCGGCAGAGTTGGAGTCAGGGCCGTAGGATGCCAGGAGTCCTAGTCCATGGAGGCTCGTATCACAGAAATGCCATCAGCCACGCAGCTTCAACCTTTCTTGTTCGTGCTGCTAGGGAGTCCAAGATGGAGGCACTGGTCAGACTGGCTTTCAAAAGGCTTTCTCGGGCTTCCAGGCCCCATGCAGAGGTGGAAGGGATGGGAAGCCCCAGCTTAGCTCTGCACCTGGGGCACCGGGGTCCACTGTGTGACAGTGTCCCCTCCCATGGCGGAGCACCTGCGCAGTGCCAGGGCTCACCGGTGTACCAGCCCCTTCTGCACCTGCTGCTGCTTCAGAGGCATCGTTGTGGGTTCCACGTGATGTGGAAGTGACCTCCGCTGGGTCGGGAGGCCTGTGTCCTGCTCGGCGCTACCACAAAGTAGTGTCTATTTCCCCTTCTCCTCCTCTGCTCCTGGTTTTCCTGCTTCTTGCAAATAAAAGGAGAAGAGAGACCCAACCCCGCATCTGTTCCTGGGGCAGCCCTTGCATCCCTCATTCGGCACATGGCCTGGGACGTGCTGGTGCCCAGTGCCTGCGCCCCCTGGGCAGCGGGCAGCTGCGTCACTCCCTGAGCTGTCTGCCAAGTCCTACCCATGTCAGGCACCATGCAAAGCTCCACTCCGCTCTCTGTTAGTGTTCAGCGATGCTTCAGAACAAATGATTTAATTCTGAGGTTCCTTCAGAGACCAATTATCACGCTGAATGCACACTGCAAGGTGATTTGAAGCCATGCTTCTGAGGCTCATCTCGTGGGAGGTTCTGCCTGGGCCCAGTAGCCTGCGAGCCTGCAGAGTGAGTGGCTCGCCCTTCACAGGCCAGCAGGGTGGACCAGCCTGCTGAGGGTCACAGCCGCTCCGATGATGCTTTCTGCTGAGACACTGGCTGCGGCTCACCGAGCCCTCCTGGAGACAGCCTTAGAGACCAAGTTGACAGTTGATCACTTGTCCAAGAAGCAGGTCCTAACTTCTGCATTTTGGCCAAGATGGGGGAGGGGGAGGAATGGAAACTGTTTCCATAACAACAGAAATGCACAATTTAAAGAACATAGTGTCTCGCTGAAATCTATTTATAAAGAATGTGTAGGAAACACAATTACGGAAACGAGCAGCAGATGAAGCACTAGGGCTCAGGCCTGAGCTTCTGTCTCCCACTGCAGCCCTTAGGGAAACGGGGGGTGCAAGATGGGCAAGGGATGGGGTGGGAGGGTGTGGGAAGCAAGGGTACAGGCACAGGGGCACAGCGAGCACATGGGGGGCTCTGGCCCGTTGGGGACAGCCTCCACCCCTGGCGAGCTCTTGCCGATGTCCTGCAGGCCATGACCTCCGATGCTCTTGACACCCACTGGGACATGACACCTCCGAAGCCTGCATGGGTAACTCAGGGCCCCGCAGCAGAGCCCTGGGCTGCACTCACACCCCAAGTTCCCCACAGCTTCTTCCAGGCCTTCCAGGACACCGAGGTCTGTGCTCCGACCAGCTGCTCGTCCTGCCCCTCCCACTGGACATGGAGGAGGGACAGCCTCACACTGTAGCTCCTGCCCACTGCGTCCTCCCCTGCAGGCTCTTAGCCATGGAACCCCACTGAAGACAGCAAAGCTAGGCCAGGGCATAGCTTCTGAAGGGTGCTTCTGGGCTCCCCTTGGGCCACACCAAATGATGGGCTCGGGACCTCAGGAGAGGCCAACTGCCCGAGTCCACCCACTGTGACTACCCTGCCAAGCCCTGACCACACTTCCTCCCGCTGGAGCGGCCACAGGCACTGCTTCTGCAGGAGCAGGGACCCCCCAGGCAGAGGCTATGCAGACTGCATGCAGGGAGGGGTACTCTGGCTCTCACTGTCCTGCAGTACCTGGCTCTAACATCACCTCCATGCCTCAGGTCACAGTATAACTGTCAGGCCAGGGATGCAGCTCAGTGGGGCAGCATCTGCCTGGCAAACAAGGTCCTGAATTCTATTCCCTGCACCAAAACAAATGTAACAGTGCCCCCAGCGGTGTCAGGTGGGGCCAGGCCCTGGACTCCACCCCACAGCTGGTGACTGACCTTGAGACCAGCAACTACACAGAGGGCAGGCCCAGGTCCCTCTCTGCCCTTCAGTCGCCAGCCTCATGCCACGCCTTCTACCATGCTGTGCCCTCACCAGCACCCAGCACCCACCCAAGAGTGGCAGAATCTCCACCCTGATAAGTGAGTCAGTGATGAGCTGATGCTGAGAGCCAAGAAGAACCAGAACCAGAACCAGAGCCAGAACCAGAGCCTGAGAGTGAATGCGCCTGGCCTGCTCTGAGGACACTCCGGCTCTGGGGTGTTTTCTCCTGTGTGATAGATGCTGTTTGGCCACCGTCCTCAAGCGTGGCCAGCTCTCTCCCTCGCCTGCTGCAGCTCACTCTGGCCTCGGCATGGGGCACAGACCCGGGGCCATCTCCTCCCTGCATGGTGCGGCACTCAGCACAGCCTCTCAGCTGGCCCCGCAGGGCCGGCCCCGCCCACCAAGCACCCCCCCCAGCTCTCTGTCCCCTGGTGTGGAGCCCCAGTTCTGCAAACAGACCCAGAAGGGTTGAAGGCTTGCAGAGATGTGTGGATGGCGTGGGATGCCCACCCAGAGCCCGAGGCCCAGCTCCGAACGCTGGTGCTGCTGGACGTGGGTCCGGCTGGACCAGGTGGTGGTCCCTGGGTCACAGGCAGGCAGCTCACGCCTCGTTTTCCCGCTCTGTGAAGTTGGGTGAAGCCAGCCCTGTCTCCTCAGACGTGGGACTTTGAGGCGCTACCACAGGTCCGGCGCCACGCGCCGTGCGGCACAGGAGCTCGGCAAATGGAAATTATAATTACCTTCTTATTTTTCCCTGCTCTATCATATTCTTGCTATTACTGCCAATTAACGGAAGTTAGTGTGCTTTTCCTTGCTCCCCTGCAGAAAGCCCTCCTGGGGAGACTCTGGCCTAGCACAGACCTCCCTGAAGCCACATGAAGCTCCTTGCAAGTCAGCCAAACAAGCCCAAAGTGGCTGCGTAAGGAGCAGCTACTGTGCTCAAATTTGACCTAAGTCTCCGTCCTGCCCTTGGGGTGCGGCGGGAGGAGGAGCAGACACAGGGTGGGGTAGAACCTAACGTTCCGGGGTGGCGGGGAGCGGGCTGGGCCCTCGGAGGCAAGCCGCAGAGCACTGGCCGCAGAGCCACTTTGGGCTTGAATTTACAAAGACAAACCTGCTCTTAAGACAGAAAAAGGAAAGCTCTGTGCTGTGGCAGTTAACATTTACCTTCTCCCCGTCCACACCAGGGCTGTGACCTCACAGACGCCTGTGTCGTGTCCACGCGACCTTTGGCCTCCTCCACGAACGGGAGAGCAGCGCCAGGGGCCCGGCGCGCCGATCAGACCCTCCGAGGCAGGCCTCAGCACCCAGTGCAGAGCCGAGGGCGGGCAGGGCCTGGTCTGCACCTTCATCACTGTCTTCCTCGGCGCCTTCTGCCCTGGGTCAGACCCGCTCCACTCCGCGCCTGGCCCGGCCTGTCAGTCACCCGGCAGCACTGCTCGGAC